>JAPKLW010004113.1:8406-28935 GCA_026898455.1 Plectranthus barbatus
AAAAGTGCAAGTTAGATTTATATTCCGCTGCATATCTTAAGCACTCTAATATCTGGGACCAACAATGAATCTTGTGAGGCATTGCACTACTCTTCTGCTTGAACTTTTGATTCTTTCTTTTGTTGATTGAGGACAATCAAGTGTTTAAGTTTGGGGGGTTTGATAAGCTCGTTTTTCTACTCGCTTTGTTTTTCTTTTCTTTTATGCATTTTAGTATGTTTTTTTGAATAAACTGAGCATGAGTGTATATTAGAGGGTATTATTCTTGTCATGGTGAGATTTTACAGGTTTTAGGCTAAATTCAATGGAAACTCGTACCGAAAGCAGCATATGTTCAAAGGAACAGTCACAACTTCTTTCACCGTTGGAATCTGATCTAATGGAGAATGGAATTTGAAAGATCTTTGAGTTAGCTTTCCAACTCAACTGGAATCGGATCAATCGGAGTTTGGATGCGAAAGTTATGGCCAAAACCGTGAGACTGCGCAGAAGAGTTGGATGTGGCGAGAACGTCTCTGTCCCGGGCGAAATTGAAACCATCTCGGCCGGGCCGAATTTTCCATCTCGGCCGTGGCAAGGCCCATCTCGGCCGAGACAGACATGAATGGCGAGATTTGGCGAGATTTTCACTTATTTTGGGCGAGAATTGATTGGGGAACAAGATATACATCAATATGGAAGCAATCAATCATACATTTTGAAGATATCCCTAGCAGGCCTCAACCCTACTACTATATAAACTCTTCAATAGCTCAGAATTATTAGCGTTCTTTTTATCTTTTAAGTTTTGAATCCTTTACTTTTTTTTTTCCCTTTACAGTTTTTACACTTTATTTTTCTACTTTCTTTAGAATTCCTCTTTACTTTTATTTGTCAAACCTTTACTTTTTAATGCAATCTTTATTTTTCTCTGCAATGTTTATTTTCAATATGTTAGGCTAGAACCCTAAACAGGTTCTAGGGTTTCTCCATCTGTGATACATGTTTTGATTTTATAATTCAAATCCTTGTATTGGTTTAAACTCTTTGATTTTATTTCAAATCTATTTTCAATTGAAGGATCGAGAGATGAAAATTAGAATAGGTTTTAGTTATTAATTGAAGGACCGAGAGGTGAAAATTGATAATAGGAAGTGAGAGTTTGATACTTTTGATTATCTGTCCGACCAAGAAGATTTCAATTGTAGGAAAATCTAGATCTTTATGAAATTGATTAATTGGTGTATTTTGAGACCGAGAGGAGATAGATCACTAATTAGTAATTTAGGTTTTAATTGCCCGACCAAGGAATTAATTCCACAATAAAAGATTTTCCACCAAAATTGTCTTTTATGGGTTTGAATATTTGTTTCTTGCATGTTGATCAGATTGGTAGATTTCCCTAGAATCTGTGCTTTTTAATATTTGAATTTATCTTTAAAAATATTTGTTTTGAAAAACTAAAACCCTTCAAAATTGATTTCCCCAAACAAAGGTTTTGAAAACTATATTCAGTACATGATTCCCTTCGTAGCACTATCCCTGTGGGTTCGACAACCTTCGGGTTCTTATAAATTTATTTGCTCTATGCTATAATCTGTATGCAGGTTTTGCATCGATCAATTGCACGATTGAGTGTTATACCCAGATCAGACAGATGCATTCACCACCTAGAATACGTTTTGTCAGGCCTGAGTTCTATGTAAGTCAATGTCAGTCCATTTCCACGCATCTTTATTTATATTATTTTATATAATAATTGTAGTTTGTTGTTTATGTTTTTTAAGGAATTAATGAAACCAACCAAGAGAGATGAATATTCACCATGGCTCCAGCAATTTATTAGAGGGATGGACTCATCGACATCGACTGATTGGTTTGGAGCAGATGAGGTAAGTCAGCTCCTTATTATATTTTATTTATATTAATGAAAGTATATTACTTAAATTTATGATTAATTTTTTTTTTTGTAAATTGTTGTTCCATGCAAAGTTGGGAAGAAGTGGTTCAGTGTTTCCATTTGTATATCGGCTTGGAAAGTTGAGATGTTTGATGCATACGCGTGCTCGATGGAATTGCCTAAAGTGCAGAAGAGGCTGAACGAGATAAAAAAATGACTGATCATTTTCATTGGTATCTCCGGAGATGTGGGTATTGGGATCAGAACACATTGGGGTTGCGCGAGCCCACTTGAGGTAAGATGGTCGTGTCACTAGTTTACAAATTCCAGAGCACTGTTCGACGCCAATACGATACATTTGCTTGTGCGCACATGGATCAGCTGGCATTTGGAGTACCTAATATTGCATGGATGGAAAATGTTCAAAATATACCTATATATAGGAAATATCTAGCTATTATGTCTTACCTAAACACTGTTTGAGTTTAGTTGCATTTGGAAATGTTTGTATTTGAATCGATTTGTACTTGGACTTATTTGTATTTGCATCGGATTGTAGTTGGACTTCTTTGTGCGTATTTGGACATGTTTTACCTATAAGTATAATGATAACAACACGCATATTTATATTATTAAAACATAACTCGATATACATTAATTGTTTATAGCTCGATCAGGACATGTGCGCTTGGTGTGTGTTTCAGATCTGCGTATACTGCATTTTTCTGAGCTCGTTGACTGCTGTGCGAGCCCTATCCAATCTCGGCTCCTGATGGACGTCTTCGATTTCTGGGGCGGCCAGCTTGTCGAGATATAATTGGAGGCAAGACATGCAAATAACTTGCTTCAGGTGAAACATCCCACTCGTCTTGCGGTAGTAATGAGTGCACGACTCCACCATATATTTCTCGCCAGGTTGATGTCTTATAGTAAGGACTTACAAAGTCGTAAAAGTCCAACCCAACATGACTGTCATAATTAAGAATAAGTGAATAGAAAATTTAAAAATTATAATTAAAATAAACTTATACGTTTACCGGATGGCCGCCGCGGCATGCGAACACGGTATGAGGTCCAGCTGAAATACACGACAATCGCACGTTTCTGACTCGAGATCAACCTTCCAAGTTCTTCCTCCTCCGTCGATCACCTTCATTTTCACCTTCATCGACGTACGCGACACTGTGACCTAGCCCATCGCTCTGGTCCGACCTCCAATAGTTTCTGAAAGGCTGCTGGTTTCTTTTGATTAATCCTGTCCATCGCTTGTTGATATGTTGCAAACCTGTAAGCGTATGCAGCACGCTGGTAGAGCGCAGCAATGTCAGGACCGAACTCTATCATTTTATTGAGAAGATGGTGAAAACATAAGCCGTGTGGCACATCAGGATAAACTTCACTCAGCGCATTGGAGATACTTATGTGTTGGTCTGAGACAATCAATAATTGATCACTGCATCCAAAAGAAATTCGTAATCGAGATATGAACCATTTCCAACACTCATCATTCTCGATGCTGCCGACACCAATAGCAAGTGGAAAGACATGTTCGTTACCATCTTTTGTGACAGCAACAAATAACACGCCTTTGTTTCTACCCTTTCAATGAGTGGCATCAACCACGATCACCTGTCTTAATAAGCCGTTCTCAAATACACTCCGAGATACACCTAGAGCAACAAATAAATGATGAAATCTTCCATCGGGTGCAATCTCCAAATCTGTTACCGTACCTGGATTGCATTGTCATAACACCTCCAGATATTTGGGCAGCATAAAAAAAGAATCTTCTATACCACCATATGTCATCAAAATTGCCGCATTTCGAGCTTTAAGTGCAACACCATAGCTGGTACGGATGTCAAATGTTGATTGCAACTCCGCCATAATTTCTCGTAGTTTTATGATTGATCCTTGCCGATGCATCTTTCGAGCAAAATATGCAGCAACAGCTTTGGAACGGACATTTCGGGATCCTATGCCTGCAAGATTCATAAGACAATCATGATTACAATGAAACTTGCGTATGATCCAGCAACTACCTCCGCACGATGCCCGTATTAGGAATGAACAAGATGCACTTCGTTTGCAACTGTACTCAGCGTGAGTACTAGATGAGCGCACCACTTTAAATTTAACACGGTGCTCCATATGCCACAGAGATACGGCAACTAGAAGATCATCCTTCGTATAAAATATAGAGTTCAATGAAAGATGATCCAGTAAGTCTGTTGATTTTATCCGATTTTCTCTTTTTGTCTCGTAAATACCGCACAACAGAGAGGGAGAGAGAGAGAGAGAGAATGTTGACGTGTCAGCGGTTCACCGGTGGGTGGTTGGTGGCGGACATGCTTGATCTTGATTTATGAACAGTGAAGAGTCACTGTGAAGCCACTGAAAATTGGCGTTTGGAGTTTTGATTTTTTTTTTTTATTTTCTTCTGATTTTTCACAATTTGAGGTGATCATATAATTAAATTATTTTATTATTACTTATTTCAGACGATTAGTTTGAGATATTATTTTACTTACCAAATCATACTTCAATGCTCTTTCTAATATCTCCACATTTGGTGGTTGGAATATCTTCTAGAATTACCGAATAAGCTGAGCTATATTATATAATTAATACTCAGAAGTCCAAATAATCGTACAAAGCATTGCACAATTATATTAATTGCCTACCTAATTCATAGATACATACGTAAATAAATATTAGATAGATTTTGTAGTTTTTCAAATGAAGACGATTGTCATCATCATTGTGTCTATTCTCATTTTTCTACTTTACTACTAAGTTATTAATTCTCATTTAATACCTTCTTGAAAACTTTTATTGATTTCACTCGATTAGGATAAGTATAATGAAGTTTTAGGATTTTTTTTTTCAAATTCAAGCTTTTATTCTTAAATATTAATCAAACTTTATGTCGTAATTACTTTTTATTTTTATAATAACTATTATTGAAAATATTATTTGAGAATATAAGATTTTATCGGCTATTGCGTTATTGTTACGTCACCCACCTAACATTTATTAAAAAACTATTAAATGAAGTGGTTATCATTACATAATTTGTAATAAGGTTTGCTGGGAACAGTTGTTTTATTTTCCATTTTGGTTCATCCTATTTTATTTGTCTTATTTTCTAAAATAATAAATAATTAATTCAAAAATAAGAAAATTAATCACTTGAAATTTTTTTGCTCCATATTCTCACTCTTTTCATTTTACTTTTTTTTAAAAAAAAAATAAATTAAACAAACATTCCACCCACTAATACATTCTTAAATTTCCTTATTACTTTAAATATTTGTTATTGTGCTATTAAGATTTGGGACAAGTAAACCAGAGGGAGTATTTTACAAAAAAATTAGTTTTAATTGATTTTCAATAGTTCATATTAATTTATGGGGTTTATGTATATTTATAATACTAAAGGAACAAATGGTGGATCCAGCCGTAGAGGGCGCAAAAAACGTGATACGCGCGGCGGCGGAGGCCAAGGTCCGCCGCGTCGTGCTAACCTCCTCAATCGGAGCAATATATATGGACCCCAATAGAGACCCTGAGCAAGTTGTGGACGAGACTTGTTGGAGTGATCTTGAGTTCTGCAAAAATACCAAGGTAATTTGTAGTGCTTTATTTTTATATATTCCATCCATTCTGTTATATTATTCTAATTTTCTATTTTCGTCTTTCTCGTTAGATTAATCTCATTTTCCAAAACAAATTTAATCTCTACTCATAATTTCACTACAATTACAAGCATTGATTATCACTGATTATAGTGTCTGGTCAAAACTGGACTAATCTTCCGGAATGGAGGGAGTAATAAAAAAACTTAAGTTAGAATAGTTTCATGAAAGGTGACACTTTGATATTGCTAGTTAACATTATTAAACGCCAGTATGCAAAGTCCTTATCATGTTAGGTGGTGGCAAAGCTACACACGATAAAAGGTAGAAAAAGTATGTGTTACATGTATATCATCAGTGCATGACGTTAATCATCGTCATTAAGGGTGTTGGGACCGTCGACTCCGACATTAGTATGATATTGTCCGCTTTGGGCATCACAAGCCCTCACGGTTTTGTTTTTGGGCACCTTCCCTAAAGGCCTCATACTAATGGGAGTTATGTGGACTCTTATATACAAGGAACTCTTTCCTTGTTTCTCCAATGTGGGACTTTGGGTTTGACATACCCAACAATCCTCCCCTCAAACCAAATGGACCACATTCTCGTGGCTTCTCGTCGAAGGACCATATACCCATGGCCTCCCATCGTGCGTTCTCATCGCATCGACATCTAACCCGTGCTACTCTCTTTCGCATCGGTATTCACAAAGAGGGTCTTCCCACAACCACACCCGAGTCCTCCAAGCTCGGTTACTTGAGTCCACCACAAACTCGGTCCCCCAACTCTGCCCGAACCTGGGCATTCGTGGATTCCTCATTCCCACAGACGGCGCCATTTGTTGGGACCGTCGACTCCGACATTAGTATGATATTGTCCGCTTTGGGCATCACAAGCCCTCACGGTTTTGTTTTTGGGCACCTTCCCAAAAGGCCTCATACTAATGGGAGTTATGTGGACTCTTATATACAAGGAACTCTTTCCTTGTTTCTCCAATGTGGGACTTTGGGTTTGACATACCCAACAAAGGGCGAAGGCAGCCCTGGGCTGGGGGGTCGGCCGGAATTTTTTTTAGTTATATTTCAAAAAAATTATAAGACTCGATCCAATCGTGATATGGTCGAGTCCCCCGGAACTTGAAATCTGCCTCCGCCCCTGATCGTCATCATGCACTGAATATTATTCATAAATTCACAACGTAAAGTCATGATTATGATAATTTTTTATACGATACGATAACTAATATATATCCACGTGGTGTATATAGAACTGGTACTGCTACGGCAAGGCCGTGGCGGAGCAAGCTGCATGGGAGACCGCGAGGGAGTTAGGGGTGGATTTGGTGGTGCTGAACCCGGTTTTGGTGCTTGGCTCATTGCTCCAGCCAACTGTGAATGCTAGTGTTCTTCACATACTCAAATACTTGACTGGCTCAGCAAAAACTTATGCCAACTCCATTCAGGCTTACGTCGATGTCAAGGATGTGGCCATGGCGCACATTCTCTTGTTCGAGAACCCGGCGGCGTCGGGGCGGTATCTCTGCGCGGAGAGCGTCCTCCACCGCGGTGAGGTGGTGGAGATTCTTGCCAAGTTCTTCCCGGAGTATCCTGTACCTACCAAGTAAGTACCACCGTCTTTAATTTTGATGTTAATTATTTCTTATATGCTAACATGCTAACAAAGAATGCATCTGTTTACGGTGAAAAAAATGTACTCCCTCTGTCCCGTTGAAGTAGTCCCACTTTCCATTTTTGTTTGTCCCATAAATTAGTCCCACTTTTCTAAAATGACAAACTTTTTCACACTTACCAATAAAATATTAATTCCACTACACTCACAACTCTTAATTTCCGTGCCGAAAAGAAAAGGGACTACTTATTAAGGGACGGAGGGAGTATAAGTTAGTGCAACAAAAATGTAGCTACTTGGAGATTTTTTTTATTAGTCTAAGTAAATCTAAATCATAAGGGACCTACCTAAGAGTTATTTCACCATACACATTGAAATCTTTTTTTGGCTATCCAATCATTAATTAAAAAAAGCAAATTGAAGTTTCTTGTGGGCAACGATGATTGTTCAAAAACTCTCTACTTCAAGAAATCCAAAAAAAAACTGTTGGGTATCAGGCCGTCCTGCCGTGGGTATCTACTTCTCGGACCCCGAACCTAGCCCTGCTGGACTAGGGTTCCTCGACCGGAAGAACTCCGGCCTTCAAGCTTGAACTCGCGCACACCGGAACAGGCTACGAATCCTCAGATCTGAACCCTTGGCCACCCGAAGATCGAAGGGACTGAAGATAGATGGCTCAGACTATGCCCTAGAGCACCCCACACCTTCCTATGCCCAAGGGAGTAGCAAGCAAGGAACCACTCGCCGGAATACCTCTCAGACCACACTCACAACACCCCCAACCCACAGGATCACTCAAGATCGAAGAGAAGAAGGAGGATATTCAGAGAAGAGAGAGAGAGAAGAAACGGCGGAAGAAGATTAGGGTTCGCACACATCCCCTGTTGAAAACCGGGTCACAACACTAAAATACAGGACTCCAAATAACCGCCCCGTAACCGTCACAAACCGAACCAAGACACAACCCGGAGACCAATCCATAAACCGGACCAAAAGGTAAGTGGGCTCGGTAAGTAAGTCTAGGTAAAAAAGGGTTGTGGGCCAAGTGCAAAGAAGCCCAGCAAACATGGACACCCATTCTTACAATCTCCACCTTGGACATGGTTGCGTGGGGTATGGCTCTTTATTTTTGGCTGTCATCATTGCCGTGTTGCCTAGCAATTCATGTACTAGGACTTTTAGGGTATGGCCAAGGTACTCATCACTGAGGCAGGGTACCTGAGTAGACAATACCCAATGTGAGTAATGGTAGTAACACAAGAGTATACACCATAACAAGAAATATATATTCAAGTCACTTAGACACAGAAATAACCAAGTCACTTAGACAGATATAGGAGGCAAAAGAAGAAACACATCAGTTTACATACTCAGCCTACAAATGAGCAAGTTACACATGCAGTAACACAGTTTGGAAGAAAACTTAAACATGTTCAAAGTTTAAAATATTTTGGCAGCTCATAAACTTCTCATAAGGTAAGCATTTTGTTCCCATATCAGCAGGATTAAACTCCGAGGCTATCTTTTGTAAAGAAATAATCCCTTTTTCAACTACATCCCTTATAAAATGAAATCTCACATCAATATGTTTGGTTCTATCATGAAATACAGGGTTTTTACATAACTGAATAGCAGATTGAGAGTCAGAAAATATGACAGGATTATCACTTAAGACTTTAATTTCAGATAACAAACCCTTTAGCCAGATAGCCTCTTTAAAAGCATCTGTCATGGCTATGTATTCAGACTCAGTTGTAGACAAGGCAACAACAGGCTGCAGTTGAGATTTCCAACTTACACAAGCATCACACAATGTAAACACATAGGAAGTTGTTGATTTTCTATTGTCTCTATCATTAGCATAGTTTGAATCAACATATCCCACTAGTTTAACATCTTTAGAGCATTTAGAGAATCTCAAACCAGTGCTTTGTGTGTGTTTCAAGTATCGAAGCAACCACTTAAGAGCTTCCCAATGGGGTTTACCTGGATTTGCCATGTATCTGCTGAGTAAGCTAACACAGTAAGCTATGTCAGGTCTAGTGCTGACCATCAAATACATAACAGAACCAATAGCATTATTATAAGGAATGTTTTTCATATCATCTATTTCACACTCAGTTTTGGGACATTGATCTTTACATAACAGAAAATGAGAAGCTAAAGGCACATTTACAGGCTTGGCAGATTCCATAGAAAATCTAGAGAGAATCTTAGAAATGTATGCAGATTGATTCAGAATGAGCTTATTATTATGTCTGTCTCTTATTATATCCATGCCTAGAATTCGACTAGCATTACCCAAGTCTTTCATTTTAAAGTTTCTACACAGATGGTCCTGCACATGCTTCACAGAAATCACACTAGGACTAATGATCAACATATCATCCACATATAGAAGCAGAAAAGTAGGCATATTATTTTCAGACTTGTAATAGAGACAGTGATCATGTAAGCTTCTCTGAAACTTTAAAGTTTTCATGACTGAATCAAACTTAAGGTTCCATTGCCTAGGGGACTGTTTTAGTCCATATAAAGCTTTCTTTAGTAGGCACACATTCTCAGGAAACCTATTATCCACAAACCCTTCAGGTTGACTCATATAAATGCATACATCAAGTTCACCATATAGAAAGGCTGTTGTTACATCCATTTGAACTAATTCCCAGTCAAAATAAGCAACCAATGCAAGCATTACACGAATGGTAGTAAATTTAACAACAGGAGCAAAAATCTCAGAATAATCAATGCCTTCCTTTTGAGTGAAACCTTTAGCAACTAATCTAGCCTTATACCTAATGCTCTTCCCATCATGTTTAACTTTATATAGCCATTTACAATCCACAATAGACATATTAGGAGTTTTGGGAACTAGAATCCAAGTTTTATTTTCATGCAGGCTGGACATTTCATCTTTCATGGCTGCCAGCCACTTATCAGAGTGCTTAGATTGCATAGCCTGTTTGTAGGTTTTAGGTTCATCACCATCAAGTTCTTCACAGACATTCAAGGCAAGCATAGATAATTCATACTCATCAAATCTTTTATTAGCTATGATTTGCCTTCTAGGCCTATCTCTAGTCAGATTGTAGTCAGCCAGAGAGTCAGAGGTATGAGCAGGAGCTCCACCTTGCTCTGAGTTCTCATGACAAGCTCTAGAATTAACATCAGATGACTCACATTCAGGTTCATGTTGATTAGGATCTGACTCTTTTTCTAGATTGTCATTATTATCAGCACTAGGAGGCTCCACCTCACTATGAATATCCTCATGCAGAGTGGGAGGCACAGAGCTAGTTAAGCAAGGGAAATCAGACTCATTGAAGGTTACATCCCTGCTTATTATGACTTTATAATCAAAATCATTTAAATCCCACACTCTATAGCCCTTTGTACCCTCTGGATATCCTAGAAAGACACACTTTCTGGCTCTAGGTTCTAGCTTATCAGTTCTTTGATGAATATATGCAGCACACCCAAAAACTCTAAGATTAGACAGATCTAATGGCTGATTGGTGAAGACAGATTCAGGGCACTTGCCCTTAAGAGGGACAGAGGGAGATCTATTGATTAAGTATGTGGCAGTCATGACTGCTTCTCCCCAAAAACTCTTGTTAAGGCCACTAACAGACATCATGCATCTTACCCTGTCAAGGATAGTTCTATTCATCCTCTCAGCTACCCCATTTTGCTGGGGAGAATAAGGAACTGTCCTATGTCTTCTTATACCCACTACAACAAATAAGGTAATAGATGACGCAACATAGACGACGCGAATTTCATTTGTGTTATCTATATCCTAATAGATGACGCAGAAGTGTAAGTGCGTCATCTATTTTATGGGCGCTGATAGACGACGCGGTGGAACGCGTCGTCTATACGGGTATAGACGACGCATATATTTCGCGTCGTCTATACCCATATAGACGACGCGTTCCACTGCGTCGTCTTTGTTATTGTGTTTTCCTAAGTATTAATTATATGTACAGTTGGATGACGCTAATTTTCGCGTCGTGTATATACAAATAGACGACATGATAATACAACGCTGTCTATTTCCATATATACGACGCGAAAATAATTATCGTCTATATTATTCTTTTTTTTTTTAAGCAAGATCATTCTTTAACTAAATATAGTTATTTAAAAGGAGAAAGTAATAATAGAACTTTAAAATTATAATAAGGAGAAGTAATAAATATGAATTATATAATAAAGGGAAGTAAATAAAATAATAATAGAAATTTTAAAACTTAATCCCTATTCCAACCCTTCCCCACAAAAATTAAAATCGATCCCCCTATTCCCTTCCCCTGTTCGTTCATCCCTTCTGAGTGTCGTTCGTCCCTTTCGCGAGCCTCTCATATTCCCTTCACCTCTCCGCCGATTGCCGCCGTATCTTCCATCCCCGCCGCCTGCCGCCGTTTTGATTTTCGGGAACCCTAGATTCAGGAGGCTGTTTTGCAGCCAACGCCGAATAAAAAGAGTAAGAACTGCGTTTCAATCGTTACCAAGTTCTTTTTACTAATGTGATTGGGGAAGTTTGTTGGTGATTGATTTTTCATTGTGATATATCAAGAAATTATAGTTTGAGGAATTTGAATATCACTGATCTCCATGGTTTGGAGAGGCTATTCTGCTCCAAAGACTATTGACTGCAACCAGGCTGCCAAGAAATATGGAGGGGTGCTTGTAATGGAGGGAAGAAGAAAATACCCTGTCTAGGCTACCTACTTTTAATTACAACTCCATTCCAGCTACCTAGATGTAGGCTATATATAAGCCAGTGTGTGTGTTTATGTGGTGAAGTATAATGTAGGATTGTCATGTAAGTGTTTGTGTGTTGTGTGTGTGTGTGTGTGTTTTTTTTTTTTGTCGTTGTTGGAAAAGAAAGATGGTTTATCCTCTACTGTTGTTGTAGAATGAACTGCGATGTCCACTCAATAACAATAGTAATTAAGAGTCAATGAATGTTTTGTATAATATATCTTGAGTGATGATATGTGAGAGAGAAAAAGAGAGAGAGAGAGACTTTTGTTTAGGGCAAGTTGGTTTGTTGCAATGCAGAAGCAGGTATCATAAAAGTATCCTGGTTCAAGAAAATGTGTTTCTAGCAACACAAATTGATAGGTAAACATGAAAACTGGAATCAGATTTGGTAAGATAAAACTAAGATGATATATAGCTGAGTTTACTTTTGTTTGAAGGCAATGAATGAGTAATGCAAAGTTTGAAATAGCACAAGGAGATTGAGTAAGGGTTGCTGCAAACATGGAGATCAGTGATATTCAAATTCCTCAAACTATAATTTCTTGATATATCACAATGAAATTCAAGTACAAAATTAGATTCATCCAATCTGTCTTATATCTGCAAGCCATCTTATGATCTTATCCATTCCATTTTGTAGTTAATTTGATCGATTTCGTCCTCTTCTGCCAGCAGCCCCCTTTTCAATTTGCAGAAAATTTAGAGGTAATAAGCTCTTTGTCAAATATGATTTTGTTAATTGTGTTTGTAAATTATATGATCATGATTTGTTCCATGCTTTCAATTGTTGAGACCTTCCCTTATCAAAATATCATAATCGTCTCTTACCTTATTTGTTGCAACAAAAACAATTAGATTAAACAAGAACCAAGACACTTTTATATATGAGATCTCTACTACCTAAAATGTCTATATAGAAATTGAATGAAGTGATATTAGATTGTTTGTTGGCTCACTGTCATGTTGTCTATTTCTTACAAGAAAGTTTGAATCCTATCATGTTGTCTTTTCTTTTCTTTACTTCCTAGTTTCTTAGTTAGTTTCAATGCCAAGTTATTTCTGAGTTAATGGAGTTCTACTTGTCTCTAAATTGTTTCGATCTTGACATGTTCCTACGACAGTTTCAAAGCATTTACACTGGACTAACTGAAGGTCCTCTGATTTTACAGTGTGAAACATGTTTTAAAAAAAACAACTGAAAGATTCAACACTTCTGAGTATTTTATTAGAATTAAAAAAAATAAAAAAAAACCTCGTATAATACTTCAAGAACTAAGCAGCTGTAAATTACCTGCTGATGTAAAGATTCATGGCTATTATATCCAAGGTATATCCTTCTTCACCGGCTCAGAAGTTCCTTGAAAGTTCCTGTAAGAGTAGAACATCAGGATACTTGTTTCCAACGTTAGAAGGAGGGGACCCCAACAAACAGATTTGTCTACATTTGAACCGGTCACATAAACGTTTTCGTTTATGGAAACAAAGAAGAAAAACAGAGATCACTGTCACTAGAACTGAAACTATTATGCCCAGTAGGAGCAATTTTGTCCTAATCCAACCTGAGTATCCTTGTACAATATTTAACCATGAATTAGTTCAGACTCTTGTGCAAAGTCACCATCAGCTGTATCTGTAGAATCTTGAAATTCAATTTAATAGGCCTGTCCGCCCAAAAGAATTATTCTTAGTTTTTGTAAACAAAAAAAGTTCATGTCATGATAAGAATATTTAGCAGAAATGATTAAAATATAAATATGAAAACTTACAATTATCAGAATCTGAAAGTTTACTTCTATCTCCCCCTCTCCAGAAAAGAAACAAAATCGATTCTCAACTAATTGTCACAAGAACATCATCGATTCTCAACTAATTGTCAAGACTAATGTTTGAATAGTGTATACTACTGCTCATGTATGCAATGTGTAGTCAGAAGAAGCCAGCCTTGGCATTTTCTCGCTAAAGACAAATGAAACTGACTCTTACATTATTTGACTATAAATTCTTTATACTTCCTCTGCAATAGATGTTAACCAGATTCCACGTTTTCATTTGTTTGCACATATCAACAAAAACTACCCCAGTTCATTTTTACGTTTCATATTCTTACATCTCATAAAACTTGTTATTTATACCACATTAATTTTCAATATCATAATCTACATTAGCATAAGAAATCATAATTTCTAGTTATATAAACATGTTAATTGTAAATAAATTATTTCGACTTCCTCTGCAATAGATGCTAAACACATTCCACGTTTTTGTTTGCACATATCACAATTTGTTAATTATTGTTTGATATTGCAGTAATTATTGTTTTGTTTAATTTGTTAATTATTTGTTCATTATTGTTTGACATGTGTGAGTCTTAAAAAATACATAGAGTTACATGGACTTGGAATGCGTGATGACTCTTAATTTTGAATATTATCTTCACTCCAACAAATTGTGAAGATATATTGTTATATATATGTAAAGTTGTGGTAACGGAAACCGTTACTCCGTGGTGTAAAACACCAATCTATCTAACACGTGTGATATTATAGTAATATTAAAGTATATAACACGGGAGAATTCCGTGAACTACGAAGGATAACCTTAATTATTATATGTATTGTAATGGAAACCATTACAGCATTGTGTGAAACACCAATATACTTTATTATTAATTTAGTAATAGGGATAAGGGTCATTTAGATTCATCTTTATTTTGATTGAAAATCTTAAATAGCCAATTTGATTATAATAAACCTTGAATAGCTAATATTATGTACACATTCATGGATTAGCCATTTTTAAAAAATACCCAACCTTTTCAAATATAATAAAATCCATTTTAAGAAGATTAGTAAAATAAAAGTGACCAACTCTCGATTCTCATGCATTTCCAAAACTCAAATGTTAAAATGATCATATAATTTATTAAAATCGCAATGTAAAATTAAAAATAGTGAAAGCAGATCAAAAAATGGTCGCACGTAATTTTTCTTAATTTTTTATTTCATTATTATTCTTAAGTTGTAAATATTTTAATTAGAATTAAGTTAACGTATATCTATACTTCTTTTTTAATTTTGTATTTCAATATTATTCCTAATGCAAATGGAAATTAACATTAGTGATTGATAATTTTTTTAAATCCTTTTAGTAGTAGGTTAAATATAGGGGTTTTTCAGGAAGTTCACATTCTTTTGGCAAATCTTTGAATGTATACATAATATTGACTATTTATGATTTTAAGATAAACAAATTGGCTATTTAGATATATTTCCTCCTCTATTTTTTTGTGTCTTAGTCAAAATAAACTATAAAGATACATTATGTCAAATTATTAAGTAGCAAGTATTAAGAAGAGAGTAGTTTAATGGAGATAAATAAAGATATACAAAAATAGTATTGTCTTTAATTTATTTTATTATTCTAAGTATTTTTATTTATAAAAATAAAAAAATATAAATTGAGAAATAATAGATTAAATTCATTAATTAAAATGAACTCTTAAATATGTGTTCTACTTAGTGAGGGTATAACAATCATTATAAAAAATGAGAGTCTAAACTAATATTGTATATCACAAATCTAATTTTTTAACATCCACTTTTATTTGTTGTCTTGACAAATTAATTATAAATGAACTATATACTAAAGTTTAAGTGCTTAAAATGTTATGAGAGTCTTAATTAAATGACAACTCTATATTCGGTGTGAAACTATAATATGGCAGGAATGGATAAGGGGTGGATGTCAAAAAGTAGATTATCAAAGGAGTATGAGGATGGAATCAATTCTTTCGTGAATTTTGCTATTGCGAACGGTAAAGATCCGAATGATATGTGGTGTCCATGTGCTAAGTGTGGAAATCTTCGAAAAAAAGAAGTGAACATTATCAAGGCGCATCTGATTTACAATGGAGTTGATTTGACATATACTCATTGGATCCACCATGGAGAGAAAATTAGATCTCACGTCAATGATAATGATGATAGGATGAACATCGATCATGAGTTCTATTCACATGAGCCGGTTGATATGGTGCACGACGCTAATATTGAAAACCCAAATCATTTGCACAAAATTCTGGAGGAAGCGGAGATGCCACTGTACCCTGGTTGTACCAAATTCACGAAGTTATCAGCAACTGTTAAACTGTATAATTTGAAAGCAAAATACGGTTGGAGTGATACTTCGTTTACAGATCTGCTGTTGATTATTAGAGAAATATTGCCAGAAGATAATGTAATGCCTTCATCATTATACGAGGCAAAAAAGAGTCTATCCACTTTGGGAATGAAGTACGAAAAGATTCATGCTTGCCCGCAAGATTGTATTTTGTATCGAAATGAAAATGCTGATTTGGTGAGTTGCCCTACATGTGGATCATCAAGGTGGAAGGTGATTACGAAAGATAAAATTTCTGCTGGGGCACCTGTAAACGAGAGCAAGATACGCCATGGAGTTCCAGCTAAGGTGTTATGGTATTTTCCTCCGATACCAAGGCTTCAGAGAATGTTTCGCGTAAAAAATATGTCCAACAACTTAACATGGCATGCTGACAAGAGAGTTAGGGATGGCTATCTTCGTCATCCGGCTGATGCATTAGCTTGGAAAGTTGTGGATGAAAAGTGGCCAGAGTTTGGAAATGAACCCAGAAATCTTCGATTGGCACTATCAGCCGATGGTATCAATCCTCATAGTGTTCAATCGTCCAAATATAGTTGTTGGCCAATTATTCTTATAACATACAACCTTCCCCCATGGCTATGCATGAAAAGAAAGCATATGTTGCTCACTTTGTTAGTGTCTGGTCCACGTCAACCTGGCAATGATATAGATGTATATCTCGCACCTTTGATCGATGACTTGAAGCAATTGTGGGAAATTGGGGTTGAGACATATGATGCGTATCGTGAAGAGAAATTCATGCTCCGTGCTGTCCTACTTTGGACCATTAATGATTTTCCTGCATATGGCAATTTATCAGGTAATAAAGTTAAAGGTTATCATGCATGCCCTATTTGTGCTGATCAAACTTGTGCACGACGTTTAAAACACAGCAGAAAAATGTCATACATGGGGCATCGAAGATTCTTACCTGATGTACATCCTTATCGAAGACAAAGGAAATCATTTGATGGGAATATAGAATTAAGGCCTGCACCCGCTATATTGAGTTCTAGTGAAGTGTTTGAAAGGGTGGAGACACTTAAATGTGTGTGGGGTAAAAAGAGCAAGATAGGTCAATCAAAAGAAGTTGATGAAAGTAGTCCTTGGAAAAAAAAATCAATATTCTTTGAATTGGAGTACTGGAAGCACTTGCATATTCGTCATGTCCTTGATGTAATGCATATTGAGAAGAATGTATGTGAAAGCTTGCTTGGTACGTTGCTTAACATACCAGGAAAAACCAAAGATGGCGTTAAAGCAAGACTTGATCTTTTAGACATGGGGTTGAGGAGTGAGTTGGCACCAAAGATTGAAGAAAAAAGATCATATTTACCACCTGCCTGTTATTCTCTTACCAAAGAAGAGAAACGAAAAATATATTCTTTTTTTAGTGGAGTGAAGGTGCCAACAGGTTATTCATCAAATGTGTCGAGCCTTCTATCTGTAGATGATTCAAGACTTGTAGGTCTTAAATCGCATGATTGTCACACTTTGATCCAGCAACTGCTTCCCGTGGCTATACGAGGTGTTTTGCCAAAACAAGTACGATGCGATATTACTAGATTTTGCTTCTTCTTTAATAACCTATGTAACAAAGTGATTGATGTCTCCAAGTTAGATGATCTTCAACGAGACATCACCGTTACATTGTGTTTGCTTGAAAAGCATTTTCCACCGTCCTTCTTTGATATAATGGTCCATCTTACTGTACATCTTGTACGTGAGGTCAAATATTGTGGACCAGTGTGGTATAGATGGATGTATCCATTTGAACGGTTCATGCGAGTTTTGAAAGGTTATGTGAGAAATCGCAATTGTCCAGAGGGATGCATCGCTGAAAGTTACATTGCAGAAGAAGCTTTGGAGTTTTGTTCAGAATATTTATGTGATATACACACTATTGGACTGCCAGACACACATCGTCGGCATAGGAAACTATCTAAGCCTCTGTCTAGTGCTAAAGTTTCACAAGTTGATGAGAAAGAGTGGGAGCAAGCACATCAATATGTGCTTACAAATGAAGATATTGTTATCCCGTTCATCGAGTAAGTACTATTTGTTATACAAAATTCATATTGTTATTCCTAATTAACAAATATTTATGTAAAATAATGTACTATTTACTACAGGGAGCACATCACACACTTAAAGGATATGTTTCCTAGAAAAGCACGGTTTAAAAAATGGATTCAAGACGAGCACAATCGAACATTCATCTCGTGGTTTAAAAAGAGAGTAAGTGTAAATTTACTTAAATTCTATTGTTTAGTTTATTAAAAATAATTATAACTCTTATAATCATTAATTGAATTCAGGTTGCAAGCGCGAAATTGGATTCAGAGCGATTAAAATGGTTGGCCCGAGGACCTAATCTACGAGTTTTGAAGTATGATGCTTATATGATAAATGGTGTGACATTTCACACAAAGGCACGTGATAATTTACGAGCCGTTCAAAACTCCGGAGTTAGCGTAGTTGCAAAAATAATGCAAGTGTCTAGCGCAAAAGATAATCATCCTATAGTCTCAGACATGACCTTTTATGGAGTTATAGATGAAATATGGGAACTTGATTATGTCAGTTTTCAACAAGTGTTGTTCAAATGCTGTTGGGTGGAGAATAATAACGGCGTTAAAGTAGATGAGCTCGGATTTACATTGGTGAATCTCAATAGAATTGGATTCAAGTCAGACCCTTTTATCTTAGCCAATCAAGCTAATCAAGTTTTTTATGTACAAGATCCTGAAAATTCAGCATGGTCCATTATGCTTGCTACTCCAAACGTAGCTTACATTGAAGAACTTGACGATGATGAATTCAGTGATTTTGCCATTCACCATCAATATTTTAGCAAAGGAATACCAGACATAGATTTGGCTAATGAAGTTGATATACCGTGTGTTCGTGGTGATTGTGACGGAACATGGGTAAATAATGAATAATAGTAAACGGGTAAGACCAACATATATATATCAACAACTTTCTATTTGCAATAGTATTCATTATATTCTCATATTATTATAAATTGTCAAATAACATGTGCATTTTATCTATTATTAGGTATGTCGCTTCCCGGTGAAGGTAGTCAAGGTACCCGAGTTTCAAAATCATCCAGAGCTGGTAAAGGGAAGGTGCACCTAGATAGGTTGTGCATTCGAAGGAGTAATGGAATTAGAACTGATGTTACATTCAATAGACGCTTGCAGCCTATTGGTCCGGCAGGTTCTGAGTTGCAGAGCTATATAGGTGTACTTGCTAGGAAGCATGTCAAAATTTGCTACAGTCAATGGAGAGATGTGCCTGATGAAGCAAAGGATGCGATTTGGGATTCTGTCAATGTAAATAAAATTTTCAATGTCTTTGTCTTTTTTTAGTTATGTAATAACTAACTATTACTTGTTATTTGTTTTCTTTTTAATAGTTGATGTTCAAATTGGACCCAAACTGGAAGAAAAACTGTTTGTCTTCAGCCAACACTAAGTGGCGGAATTGGAAATCATCACTTTGTAAACGATATATCGTTCCACACGAGAATAACCCTAATCTTGTATCTCATCCACCACCAGGCGAGGGAATCCCGCCGGACGATTGGAAAGATTTTGTTATCAGTCGCATTTCTAAGACAGGAAAGGTACGATCTGCTTTTTAATTAATCAAATACCTCTTCAACATGTCATTTCAACTAACCTGATATTTTTTATAGCAAAAAAGTGAAGATCTAAGGAAGTTGAGACAAAAAAATGTATATTCCCATCACTTATCACGCAAAGGATATGCAGGATTGCGAGAAGAAATGGTAATTTTTTAATATTGTCAATAACTTTATTAAGATTTTGTATATCTTACTAACTATTACAAATAATAGTCGAAAAAAGAACTACTCACGGGAGTTGAAGATATCGATAGAGCCCTCCTATGGAAAAATGCAAGAGCTAACAAAAAAGGAGAATTTGAAAGTGAAAAGCTCGTTCAGACAGTTTCAAAAATTGTAAGTATCAACAAAAAAAATTGAATTATTATCTAAATTGTTATATTAATTGTTTAATGTGGCATTGTAGGATGAATTCATACAACAAAAGACCGAGGGCACATTTTCCGGCACTGATCTAACAGACGACATCCTGTCGCAAGCATTAGGGAAACCCGAAAATCCTGGACGCATAAAGGGTGTGGGACTTTATGTTACTCCCTCTTCATATCGTAACATTTCATCAGCATCTGTGAAGGACCATGAGTTTGCAATGATGAAACAACAGTTGGAGGCGATGAGAGAAAGCATGCAGCAGATGATACAGTGGCAAAAAGAAATGATGAATAGTGGGCCGTTGCAAGAAGAGAATGGGAGTTGCTCAATGAAGAATGATATTGTTTCTCTCAGCAATGATGACATAGAAGTTTATTTGAAAGAGGTATATATAAACAACAAAGCACTATATCTGCTTATATAAA
>JAPKLW010004114.1:0-30588 GCA_026898455.1 Plectranthus barbatus
TGTACATAATATACCAATCATAATGCTTTCAGTATATAAATCCATCACAGACCTCCTTTCCTGATTCCTCTTATTATGGTTTTGTGAGTCACCTTGTCTATGATGTGACATTCTGATTCTTCAAAGCTGACGATATAGCCATTCTCACTCAGTTGGCGTATACTTAGAAGATTGTGTTTCAGATTGATGACTAAGGACACATTCTGAATAATGATTTCATTATGCTCCACGCATCCTTTTCCAATTACATGACCCTTAGCCTTGTTCCCAAAAGTGACCGATGCTCCTTTGAACTTCACTAGATTCTTGTAAGCTGCCCAAACATCGACGAATTATTATTGATATTTATGAAAACATAAAAATTCACTTAATTTAATCTTTAAACTTATATGTTAATTTAGTTCTCTATCAGTCAATGGTGTTGAGATTGTGATGACAAACAATTTGAAAAATTATTTCTAATATTAACAATTATTTTGTCATGCCCCGATTTATAAACAAGGCATAAATAAGAAAATTGAGGCACATCGCGTAGGATACTTGCACTTGGGATATCAATAAAAAGTAAGAACTCAAACGAATAAGATAGAAAGCATCACGCTTATCCCAAGTTAAGCAAAATGTGATAAAAGGGTGCCTCCTCAAGAAGGGATCGTAGCTTCTTGAGTAAACCAAATATCAGAGTTTTAACAAGATTGAAAATAACAAATGTCAAACAAAAGACATTGAGTCGAGTAGCGGAAAGTTATCAAGGAAGTATGTATATGAAGATACACACATCCGCATCTAACTATTACAAAAGATGAGTCTTCAGCTCCACTCCTGTGCTACCTCGTACTCTTGCTTCAAGTCTTCCTTTAACCTGCGCTTAGAAATAATGCAAGGGGCTAAGTACAATTTGTAGTTAGCGAACACATGCCCGAAAACATACATATATAATTTTGTCATGTCTTTATCGAGGGTCGCACATGGGAATTTATATTTGAAATCCTCCTATGGCACCAAAACATTTTATGCATTTAAGCGCGCTTTCAACAGTTAAACTATCTGCAAAAACATGTGACTGGGAGGTGGCCGCCAACCACAGTCACAATGCTAGTCTATGTAGGGTGCGACCCCTTAACATGATAGCATCATAGTGCACTAACTCGTAGCATCTTTTCATACCAACCGGGCACGATCGTTAGAGACTCACAATACGCGTAGTCAACATTCACGTTCCCACGTGTAATATTCTTCTCTTAGTGGGGTTCCCCCACAAAGAGGACAGATAGTAAATACAAAACAGTATGCAATGACAAATAGTTAAAAAAAAAAAATTATTTCATGCTTGATTCCTTTGAAAAGAAAAAACAAAATTTTTATTTTATTTTGGCCCACTATATATGGGTAAAAGAAAGCCCACCTTAGTTGGTGTGGTCTCGGATGATTGCTCTAGTTGTCAATCCTTTCCTTGCCCTTTCCTATGACATAAGGAATGCGTGTAAATCCTCAAGGATAATAGAGTATCTATAATCTGACACATCAAAACAGTTCTAGACACTAAATCGATCTTGGACTTCTCACATTAAGCCATCAGATAAAGATATGAAAGAATGATCAACAATTTGGTTTGACGAACAAGATAGTCAAACGTTATCTCAATAGCTCGTGATTCAATATCGAGCGTAAACTCGCAATGAAAGTTCATGGTTCAACTTAATTGAACAAATATGAGACTTCAACAAATGACGGAACATTACTTCGAAGATTATGATTGAAAGAATTTCATAATCAATTATGAATCATCTTGCATCGCTTGAGAGTATGAGAACTCGTCAAGTTGTTTCAAGAGATGATCAAGTCATGATTAATCGAATCGAACAATCGAAGTTGGTTTGAATTCAAAAAGGTTTTAAAGAGGGTAAGAAAGAAAAGAATAGTTATCAATGTTGATTGATAAAAGAGATATCAAATGATATTGAAGGTAAGTCGAATAGATCGAAGAAAGAAAAATAAAAAATTGATCTTGATCAACCTTTTATTTCTTGATTTCTCACTTCAAAACAAAAAGGAATTGAAATCTGAGGTTGGAAATGAAAAGGAAACGAAGAGAGGATTTCGAAAAGGTATAGTTTTACCTTGAAAACTCTTTTCCGGAACCTCGTCGAAGCTCGCCGGAAATTCTCTAGAGAGTTTTGAGAGAGAGAGAGAGAGTAATAGTGAGAATTATGAGAGAGGGTTTCTATTTATAGAAATGAGGTGAAGGTAAATCCGGAATTATCGAAAGTTAAAAAGGTTAAAGTGGTTGTCACATCGGTCACTTTAACATCACCTCACATCAACTCCACATGTCTTCGCGTTATTTCACAGGAGACCATGATATTTCGTCGATTCACGAATAATTATCGATTGATATTATCCCAATACAAAAATGTCGGGTCATCGAATAATTAATCGATATTAATTATGCCCATTAATAATAATTAATTTCTTCCAATAAAATAAAGGTGGCAAATAAATAATGCCAAAATAATAATTTTCCAAAATAAATTGATCGCGAACTCTCGAATTAATTCGATAGAAAAATATAAATTTTGGAAATTCGATAATTACATTGAAATTTTACGAGGGGTGTTACATCCTCCCCCACTACAAAAAATTTTGTCCCGAAATTTTGCAGATCACAAAAAGAGTCCGGGATACTTTTCTTTCACCTTGTCTTCGAGTTCCCAAGTTGCTTCTTATGTTCCATGATGCTTCCAAAAAACTTTGACATAGTTGATCTTCTTGTTGCGGAGCTCTTGTGTTTTGAAATCCATGATTACTTTTGGTCCTTCTTTGTAAGTCAAATCGGGCTAGAGCTGACTTCATCTTGATGAATAACGTGTATCGGTTAAAAAACGTACTTCCGCAGTTGCGACACATGAAAAACGTTATGAACATTCTCGAAATTGGGTGGTAAAGCCAAACGGTAGGCTACTGCTCCAATCCTTTCCAAAATTTCATAAAGATCAATGTATCTCGGCCTAAGTTTGCCTCTAGCTCCAAAACGAATAATTCCTTAGAGGGCGATATCTTAAAAAACACCTTGTCTCCGACTTCAAAAGTTAACTCGGTTCGTCATTTGTCAGCGTAAGACTTTTGTTGATCCTGAGCTTCTTTGATTCTAGCGCAGATCTGTCGAACAATTTCTATCATCTCAGCGACTGAATCTGGTCCTAAGATTTTACGCTCTCCAACTTCATCCCAATACAAGGGAGATCTGCACTTCCTTCCGTAAAGTGCTTCATATGGGGCCATTCCAATAGTGGCTTGGAAACTGTTGTTGTAAGAAAATTCGATCAGCGGCAAAACTGCCTCCCATTTCACCCCTCTGTCAAGAACAATTGTTCTGAGCATATCTTCCAAACTCTGTATGGTTCTTTCTGTTTGACCATCTGTTTGAGGGTGAAACGTGGTACTGAAATTCAAATGGGTTCCAAGCTCTTTCTGCAGGCTGGTCCAAAATCGAGATGTGAACTTTGCATGTCTATCAGATGTGATTATTTTTGGCACACCATGTAATGGAATGATTTCCATGACATAAATTTGGGACAACTTTTCTGATCCATACGTAATCTGAATCGGCAGAAAATGTGCGCTCCTGGTTAAGCGATCCACGATTACCCAAATAGCAATGTTCCCTTTTTGGGACTTGGGTAAGCTGGTTACAAAATCCATTGCTATTGCATCCCATTTCCACACAGGGACGTCAAGCGGCTGTAACTTTCCATACAGCCTTTGATGCAATGCTTTCACTTGTTGACACGCCAAACAACGTTCTACGAACATGGCAATGTCTCGCTTCATGCCTTCCCACCAAAATTTAGACTTCAAGTCTTGATACATCTTTGTACTTCCAGGGTGGGCAATGTACGGGGTTTCGTGTGCTTTTCTCATGATTTCTTCCTTCAAATCATCAATTTTTGGCACAGACAATCTTCCATCGTACATTATGGCATTATCGGAAGCTTCTTGAAAAATTGCAACTTTCTTCTCGAGGATTTGAAGTTGTATCTTTTCCATACCTTCGTCTTCTCTTTGTGCTTCCACAATCCTCGTCCTTAGATCAGGACTTGCCAATAAGGCTGCTATTCTCATGCTCACCGTTTCAGGTGGCGAAATAACTTCAAGATTTAGCTTTTCCATTTCCTTGATCAAGTTTTTCTCTTGCGTAATTACAGCACAACCTTTGGCTGGAGCTTTTCTGCTCTACGCATCAGCTACTGTATTAGCTTTACCGGGATGGTAATTAATGATCAAGTCATAATCCTTCACTTATTACAACCACCTTTTTTGTCTCATATTCAGATCTTTCTTCTCAAAGAAGTACTTGAGGCTCTTGTGGTCAGTGGAGATTGCACATCTAGCTCCGTAGAGATGATGTCTCCAAATCTTTAGCGCGTGGACAATTGCTGCTAATTCCTGGTCATGGGTTGGATAATTCAATTCATGTGTCCTTAATTAACGGGATGCATACGCAATCACTCTGCCCTCTTGCATCAAAACACAACCTAGACTGTTCTTGCAGGCATATGTATACAACTCATAATCTTTGTCTGCTTCTGGTACTGCCAAAACTGGGGCAGTGGTTAAGAGTTCCTTTAAGCGTTGAAAACTCGCTTCACACTCTTCAGTTCACGTATACTTGATTCCTTTTCTCAGAAGTTGTGTCATTGGTCTGGCGATCTTAGAAAATCCTTCAATGAATCTACGATAATATCCAGCCTGTCCAAGAAAACTTTGAACTTCATTGGGTGTTTTAGGAGCTTCTCGCTCCTTCACATCTTGTATTTAAGCTGGGTCCATTTTGATTCCTTCTGCAGACACAATATGTCCTAGGAACATCACTTCTTTAGCCAAAATCCGCACTTGCTAAACTTGGCATACAGTCTCTCCCTTCGTAGGGTTCTCAAGACTGTCCTCAAATGCTCTCGATGTTCTTCTTCACTATTCAAGTAGACAAGAATGTCATCTATGAAGACTAGAACAAAATTGTCAAGATATGGATGAAACACGCGATTCATAAGGTCCGTGAATACTGCTGGCACGTTTGTCAATCCAAAAGGCATCACTACAAACTCATAGTGGCCATATCTTGTCCGAAAGGTTGTCTTTGGAATATCTTCTTGACGTATTTTCAACTGATGATATCCAAGTCTCGAAAAGACCTTTGCCTTCAGAATAAGTTTGTTCAATTCTTGGTAATCAATCCACATACGCATAGATCCATCTTTCTTCTTCACGAACAGGACAGGCGCTCCCCAAGGTGATACGCTGGGTCAAATGAATCCCAGATCTAATAGCTCTTGTAACTACACTTTAAACTCTTGCAGTTCCTTAGGGGTCATCCTATATGGAGCTTTTGAGATAGGAGCTGCACCTGGTTCAAGATCAATAACAAATTCCAATTGCCTATCTGGTGGCAATCCAGGCAGCTCCTCGGGAAAAATGTCTTCAAATTCTCTGACGACTTCAACATCACCGACAGTAATGTCCTTCTTGTCATCCTCATTGAGGTACACAAGGTAAGCTCGATTATCTTTTATGCTGGCCAATCGGTATTCTTGCATTGCGGAAATTAAGAAAATCCTGGTTCCTTACCGAACTTTGTACAAATGTACAGGTTCTCTTCCAGACTGTCCAAATGACACCATCCGGTCCTTGCACCAAATGGTAGCATGATTCTCTTCTAACCAGTCCATTCCTAGTATGGCGTCCACGTCTCTCATTTGCAGGACGTTCAAACAATTGGCTCTTAATATGCATGCACCAAAAGAAATTTCTAGGGTGGGACAAATAAGATTTGAGAGGGCAGATCCTCCGGTTGGGGTTACTATGCACAAATCATTCTTCGTTCTTTCGGTACTAAGCCCTAGATTGTGAATGCAATCTTCGGATACAAACGAATGTGATGCACCAGTATTGAAAAGCACAATAACTGGCAATTGATCGATCAATCCCATACCTGTCAGGTTTCCCTGATCTTCTTTCCCTTTTGGTTGTTCTAGAGCATAAGCTCGTCCTTGTCGTGCTTGTTGTTGAGCTGGTTGTTGCTACTGTTGCTGAGGCACATGCTGAATCGGCTTGGCTTGGATAGCGCGGTTACGAGTGTTTCGTGGCTACTGCTGGCCTTCCAATGCGCGCAGTTGAGTTTTGTCTTGATTTGTTTGGCGCTGGTTGTGAAAATTTGGCCGATTGTTGCTCTGGCGACACTGTGATGAATAATGTCCCAGACGTCAGTAGTTGTAGTAGTTGGCACGATAAGCAGTGCATTCTCCTTGGTGGTCTCTTCCACAACGATTGCAACGTTTGATGGCGAAGTTGCCTTGGCGGTTGATCCCTTGATTCTAGAAGTTTCTTTGATTTTTGGCTTGATTGTTGCGGAAATTCTGATTGCCTTGCCATTATCTTTTCTGTCCGGCTATTGAAGTCTGTGGGACATCTTCTTGCTTTCTCTTTGTTCCTCCTTCTGCTGATTGCTCTAGTTTATTGGCCAAGAGGGCGGCTCGTAAACCATTCTTCAGTGTTGTTTCAATGTTTAAGGCTCGCTGCAGTGCGTCCTTGTAGTCCAATCCAGTCAGGCAAGCGATGGAAGCTTGGATGTCTTTTCTTAATCCAGACATGAACTGAAGTTCCTTCTTATACCTAGTGTTCACCGCATCTGGAGCATACCTTGACAGACAGTTGAATATGCGGTGATACTCCGTCACAGACATTTCTCCTTGAACTAAGCGATGAAATTCCGCTTGCTTCTAAACTCAATACGTCAGAGGAATATACTTGGTATAGAATTCCTCCTTGAAATAATCCCAAGTTAGGGCACCTTCTTGCTCCGGGGTGAGCGTTTTCAAGTGGGTGTCCCACCAGTGTTCAGCTTCATCAGTTAGCTGGAAAGAAATGCACTAGACTTTCTCCCGGTCAGTGTAGTCAAGGATTCAGAAAATCCTTTCCATGGATTTGATCCATGCTTCAGCCTTCAGTGGGTCCTCTATTCCATCCAATAAGGGTGGATTTTTTTGGGTGAAAATCTCCCCGATCCTTCTAGGTTCAACAGGCGGTGTTTGCATCTCCTTTTCATAAAATTCCCAATTTTGTTCGGGATGCGGTCCATCGCCTTGTTCTTGGTGTGGTTCATTTGGATTTTCGTGAGGTTGGCCTCTTCCTTGGCCTCTTCCTCAGCCTCTTCCACGACCTCGTCCACGGCCTCGACCTCTTACAGGATCTTCTCTAGGCAGCATTCTGCAAAGTAAATAATCATTAAAAGGGATATTCAAAACCCTAAGTACACACAATGCGAAAGGAAAAATCCTTTTCAGGATCGCAATAAGGGCAACAATGATAAATACAAATACACTTAATATGATAGGTTATCCCACAATTTAGGGTTAACAATCGTTTTAAGGGACAGTATTCCCAACAGTTCTTGGTAATGGCCAAGTTTACACAAATTCCACAAGATGAGATAATTCGTTATCATAACACAGAAAGCTTAAATCATTACAAGAGAAATTACATCCGCATGCCCAGGAAAGTGGGCTGTAGCACTTTTCATTATAAAGGGGTTGCCTACTTGGAAAACTCGGCTTCCCCTGGCTACACAAATTTACATCCGCGAGTTTCATCTCTCGAGGGAGGAATAATGGCTTTTACAGCCTCCAAATTCAACTATTACAACTGGTTAATAAAAGGCCCAAACAGGCGCCTTACATGTCCACATAATTAATTCTACAATTCGTTAACAGAAATTACACACTAACAGTTACAACATATATGCATTCATAGGAAACTAAGGAAGACGATCAGAGGTCGTCGTCGGATAATCCAAACATCCCATCGTCTGAATAATCGATCACATCAGGAGGGGTTGCAACTTCCTCCTCTTCATTGGGGTCCTCATCATCGACGTTCCATGGCTCATCACCCCATTCCTGCTGCCATTGTTGTGGCCAATTTGCGGCAATCCAATCGTTGTTGGGCTGGGCAGCACCATCTGGTGGGGGCATCTCTTGATCGGGATTGACCTGCTCGTCGTCATCCTCATCTTTTCCTTCCTCTTCTTCACCATCCTTATCTTCTTCATTCTCCTCAGCCTCATCATCTGACTCTTCCTCTCCTTCAGGATCAAGGTACTGGCTCCCGAGTCAGTCACGCATCTCTTGCCTCCAAGCTATCGGTATGGGGCGGTAAGTCAGGATTTTGGGAATCCTCGGAGTCATTGTCAGGATAAGCGGGGTAGTGACTGGCATCCAATTCCTCGTCACAGGGTCTGTAGGAGGAATCTTCCTTCGGGTCTTCCTCGAACTCGTTGTTAGATACGTAGCTCATAGCATGGGAAGATCCTACTTCGATGTCATGGGCTTGAGGCGGGTTCTGGAAAGTGGCATGCTGGCGACAGATGAGGAAAAAGAACCCTTCCAAGTCTGATCCATCCACAGGGGAGTCGTCCAGGTAGTTCCCGAGATTAGCTTGAATCCACGGTTTCCACTGAGGGGGCATCTGTAAGGTTTTCCCGTGAACCGAATAACCAAAACCACTTGACCTGGATCGATTTATGGATATTTTGCACAATTAAATTAACAATGAAACCTAGCATGCTCCTATGAATTTAATATTCAGAATTGTGGATTAAGGTATTACCGTTATTCCGTCGAGTCTGGTCCGATCTTTTGCGTTTAAATTTCCAACTTTAATTCAACTACGCAATACGATTTTATCTGCGGAAACAGAAATTAGAACCCTAATTTCTTAGATAAAAATTGAGAAATAAGAAAGAGAAGAAAAGGACTTATGTCCTCCAGATCAGGTCTTCAGATCTGTATCCCGATTCTGTTCAGATCCACTACTGGTAAGGACTCCGTAGATCTGTGGTTGTGCAAGGCCAGAATCGAAATTCTCCTCCTCTGCACACAAAGTCGTCGCCCCTCTCTCTCTCTGCCCTAGGATTTTGACTGATTTGAGAAATCACACAAGTTGGCTAGGGTTTCCAGAGAGAATGGTCTATTTATAGACCCAGGGTTTTATCCCTAATGGGCTACTGGGCTCAATTCAGCATATTTATTTGGGTCAGACCTGGGACCTAATGCAAATAATAAAGTGGGCCTATAAATTAATTAATTCCCGTGTCCACAACCCAGGACACAATTAATTAATTAATATTAATTCTTTTTCACCACAGAATTAATACTCACCTACCCCTTTATTACCACGTTATGAGAACGGGCTGCATTAATTGAGAATCCCCATATTTAAGGTTACCGAACATTCATTAATTAAGCGGAGCCTCTGACAAGCTCTAACTACAATTAATTAATATCTTATAATTCCTGAGTAGTACCACTCAATCCTTATCACTCGTGTCTGAACTTAATCAGCCTGCAGGACTTTGGCACGATGAATGTTATTGAGCTCCTCAGGGAATGTCCCCATCCTATTACTCGGATATGGTTACCTAAACCCAGTCTCAGGCGGTACAACACGAACTGTTGTTACCCAAGATGCGGATATACGAGCACGTTACTCAGGCTCTCCACCATGGCAAGTCAAAGCAACATTCAACCCGTGCAAACCCCTGAACCTTCGTTAGGGTTTGGACTCAATCAATATAACGAGATCTTGTATTCGCTGATGTCAGACAGACGAATACATCTCACTGCGGTCCATCAATACGCCACCCCTGCGTACTAGCATGTCAAGTAACCAAGACAGACTACTTATTCCGACAATGCCGCAGCCATCCGGACAGATGTATCCTTTTACGCTATCTCGGTTGTGATCATATTGTCTTCTGCGATCTACAACACGCTGTATGATCATCCCTATCGGTGAGACAAGAGGATACCATTGTTCATACATGTAAGATTGTTAACAGATAGGAGAAATAAATCGTTGTATACTCATTATAATAAATGCTTTCAGTATACAAAACCCATCAATCTCCCACTTATACTCAAAGCATAACTAAGCTATTACAGAGTATACAGTCTGTCTATCTAGCCTGCTATCTCTTTAACCAGTGTCAGTGGTCGGCATCCACCTCAGACCCAGCTCACAAATATGTCTTTCGTAAACCTTCTGCGGCAAGCTCTTTGTAAATGGATCAGCAAGGTTGTCCTTAGTGTCAATCTTCTTGATCAACACATCACCTCTCGATACGATTTCTAGTATGATATGGTACTTTCTCTCTACGTGTTTGCAAACCCTGTGAGATCGCGGTTCCTTGGAGTTTGCATCCTGGTCGATTTCTTCTCATCCTGGTCCCCTTGGAAATCCGAGTCTGTATAACCCACAGGGCACAAATCCTCACTATGATAAACTAGGCAGAAATTCCTAGTTCTTTTCAAGTACTTGAGGATGTGCTTTACAGCAGTCCAGTGCGCCTATCCAGGGTTAGACTGATATCTTGCTACCATGCCAACGGCATAACAGATATTTGGCCTGGTACACAGCATCGCATACATGAGGCTACCCACCGCCGAAGCGTATGGTACAAGACTCATCTCATCTTTCTCCCGCTATGTTTGAGGACACTGCCCACTAGAAAGATGAACGTCATGACGGAAAGGCAGCAAGCCTTTGTTGGCGAGTTGCATGCTGAACCGGGCTATCACAATATCCACATAGGATGCCTGGGATAAGCTCAACATTCTTCTCTTATGATCTCGTAAGACCTTAATCCCAAGAATGTAGCCAGCTTCTCCCAGATCCTTCATTTGGAACTGTTCGGATAACCAAGCCTTGATTTCCGACATCACTCCCTCGTTGTTTCCAAATAAGAGTATGTCATCAACGTATAGTGCAAGGAAAACCACGCTCCCACTGACACAAAGTCGATAAACACAACTTTCGTTTTCCAACTGTGCAAATCCATAGGATTTAATCACATCGTTGAAACGTAAGTTCCACGACCTTGAAGCTTGCTTAAGTCCATACATGGACTTCCTAGGCTTCCAGACAAGATGTTCTTCGCCCTTGCGTATGTAACCCTCGGGTTGCTGCATATAGATGTCCCTACCTTCTTCAAGGTAACTGTTTAGAAAAGTAGTTTTGACATCCATCTGCCAGATCTCGAGGTCCATGTGCATAGCTATGGCAAGGAGTATCCGGATGGATTTGAGCATGGCTACGGGTGAAAAGGTTTCGTCATAGTCAATGTCCTCTTTCTGACTATAACCCTTTGCCACCAGCCTGGCTTTAAAGGTCGTGATCTTTCCATCCGATCCTTTCTTTCTCTTGTATACCCATTTGCACCCTATGGCCCTAAAGTCATTCGGCAAATCAGTTTTCTGGTATACTTCCATACCAGTTATGGATTCAATTTCAGAATCCATGGCGACATGCCATTTGGCAACATCATTGTCCTGCACTGCCTCTTCGTAAGCAGTGGGTCAGAGTCCTCATGTCCGTCTTTCGGGCTCAAGTCCGAAGACTCACCCGCAAACATGTACCTTTCCGACTGGAAAATAACTCTCCCACTACGACGAGGCATCGGTGCCGTGTCAGTAGTAGGTGTAGTGACTTGTGGTCCTGCACCTTGCACTGAAGAACGTGTCTGTGGTGCTGAACCTCTCACAGGTGCAGCCACATTTACACGTTCCTCTTCCCTCAGAATTGCATTCTCGTTCTCAATTTCTTGAAGAACGATATCACTCCTTGACTTGTGATTACTCACATACTCGTCCTCAAAGAATCTAGCATTGGTGCTAACAACGACTCTCTGACTCTCAGGACAGTAAAAGTAACCACCTTTCATTTGCCTGGGATACCCTATGAACAACATTACTTTTCACCTACTTTCTAACTTATCAGGTTCCTTCGACAGTACGTGTGCCGGACAGCCCCATACTCTAAACTTGCACAAACTAGGTTTGCGACCAAGGAAGAGCTCAGAAGGCGTCTTAGGAACTGATTTAGAAGGCACCACATTTAGCACGTAAGTTGTTGTCTCCAATGCGTAGCCCCAAAACGAAATTGGTAAGTTTGCCTAACTCATCATTGATCTTACCATCTCTAGAAGAGTCCTATTTCTTCTTTCAGCTACACCGTTTTGCTGTGGAGTACCTGGTGAAGTCCATTGGGATGTAATCCCGTTTTCTGACAAATACTGCAGGAACTCGTTACCGAGGTATTCGCCACCGCGGTCAGATCGCAGTGACTTGATCATTTTCCCGACCTTCTTTTCTACTTCAGCCTTGAACTCTTTGAATTTCTCAAAGCTTTCAGACTTGTAGCGAAGCAGGTAAACGTATCCGTACCTTGAGTAATCGTCAATGAAAGTGATGAAGTACTCGTACCCTCCACGAGCCTGCGTGGACATTGGTCCACATAAGTCAGAATGTATCAATTCCAACACTTCCTCTGCTCGAGACTGACTAGCCTTGAAAGGCCTAGTTGACATCTTGCCCTCGATGCAGGATTCACAGACTTGATGAGGTACAGCCCGGACTAAGTCCAATGTACCATCATCTGCAAGTCTCTGAATCCGCTTCAAGCTGATGTGACCCAGTCTCAAGTGCCAGAGATATGTAAGATCCTGATCAGATGAAGTAAGTTTTCTCTTTCTAGGATTATCAATTACGGATGAATTACATGCAATACTTGCGGAAGCCTTATGATTACAGTTAATAACATAGAGAGAATTATTCAGCATCCCACAACAGATAACACAGTTTTTACTAATGATAGAAACACTACTATAAAAAATAACTGAATATCCATCAACATAAAGTTTGGAAACTGAAATAAGGTTTCGCCGAAAATTTGGCAGTACAAAACATCTCTCAAAGTTAAAATAGAATCATCAAAGTACAAGGTGAAATCTCCAATGGCAGTTGCACTCACTTGTGCTGTGTTCCCCATTGAGATGGTAACCTCGTCATTCTTCAGCACCCTCCTCTGTGTGAACCCCTGCAAAATGTAACAAACATGATCAGTAGCTCCAGTATCCACTACCCACGAATGAGTAGAAATCGATACTAAACATGTTTCCGTTACAAATGCAAATGACGTTCCTTGTCCCTTGCTTCCGCATGCGTTCTTACTTGAAGTGACACCAACCCTCTTCATCTCATTTGACCTCCTTTCACGTGATCTGCGATCAATCATATTCTTGCACACAGTATGAACCACGTCTTTCAATGTGCCCAAGTTGTGCTCAAGATCTGATAACTCAGACTCCCATGAAGGTACGAAGGACTGTTCTGCTATGAGATTAGTGAGCAACTCTTTGAAGGAGTACTCACTTCTCTTAGCTACATCCTTCTTAAAGTCATAGAATGAAAGCGGTAAAGAGTACAGGATTATATCGATCTTAGCCCGATCAGATATACATCCACCTCTACGTGTGAATCGTTTCATGGTGTTATCCATCATCATCACATGCAGTGTCACCGAACTGCCATCGACCATTCTCTTACAGACAAGGTCTTTCACGTGATCACAGTTGATAGTTCGTTCCACTTCGCCATACGTGGCCACTAAGTCCATCCAGATCGTAACAGAGCTACAATAGCCCATGTACTTGAGCTTCAGTTCTCTAGACAGGTTATCCGAGATTAACTTGTAAGTAAAATCTTCAGATGCCACCCATCTATCATATAACTCCTTCTCACGTCTAGAGACTTTATGGTAACGTGGGGCAAGTGGCATCATAGTAAGAACAAACATGTGTTGCTTAGTCAGGAGAATATACTCAATGCAGTATCTCCATTCATGGAAGTTTGGACCAGTTAGAGGATTGAGAGCAAGTAAATGATCGACAGTAGACATAGACATATCTGAAATAATAAAGAATCTTAAATAAGAACATACATGTAGAACTTCGAATACAAATGCATTGAAAACCTTTTAATAAATTAAATACAAATGTTTCCCACTAATTGCCCAAGAGTTCCCACCGCAAGCTACACTCGTAGACATTTACGATGTCACCCTCAACCAGAACTGCGGGTTTTAAGCCCCAATCCATTTAATTTCACTACCATGTCAAGATGCTTTTGACACTAGAAATTAATAATTAGTGAAAACCTTAGACCAAGCCATCTCTCAAGAACAGGGATGCAATTCTTGCATTATATTCTAAGATGCTTCTAAGCCATTAACCACAAATTTAACTTCGGCCAAAAGAGACAGTTTAGCATGGCACGTAACCATACCGCACAGCCCTTAAAGCTTTTGTTATCTATAATTTAAATCAATCCTAGAATACTTGTGAAAGAGATCTACGCAAGCTACACTTGTAGACGTTTACGCAAAACCCTCCCACTATTCACATGATTTAAATTGTTTGTCTAGAAATCCCAACAACCGTACCCATGCACCTCTAGGAACTAGCAACCTACATTCGTAGACGTTTACTAGTACGAGAGATACACTTACAGCCTAGGACCGCTTCGTGGAGGTCTATTGATTTTATTTAAAAAATCAGCTTAGTATTTTTCTTTTAAAAGGTTTCTTATATGCGCAAATATAATTTCTTTGTTATTATATTTTCCAAATTTTTGCATGTTATTAAACAAGCCCAAAAATTTCCAAAATATAATCCAACAAACGAAATTAATCACATAAGCATGCTTAGAAAGCTGTAAATAATAAAAGTGATAAAACATGATTTTCCTATTATCTACACATGCTTAATTGCGCACATAAATAAATCACATATATCATACGAGGACAATTAAGACAAACAAAAAAATTCCTCGTGGCCCCACAAAATAGAAAAATAAATTCTATCTAAGACAATTTGAATTTTGAATCTATTTGGATAAGTCCAAATCTATTCAAATCTTTTCAAATCTTCCAGGGCCTTCATATCTTCATCCACCAAATCTATTGGGATTTAGGCCTTTGTGATCTGATGATTTGTCCTAACCCCAATGCAAACCATAGGGTTTACACAGGATTGCACAAACCACCAAAACACGAGCCACCGCGACGGGACAGCAGCCGCTGACGACGACACCGCCGCCGCCGCCTGCGACGTGCGCTGACGCGCGCCGTGTGCCGCCCTTCACCGGCTCCATCTTCGTTCTTCGTCCTCGACCCGTCCAATTACAGATTTGAAAATAAAATTACAAAAACTATTCTATTACAATTTTCAAATCTACACTAATCACGGATTTTTTCGTGATTTTATAAAATTAATTCAGCCCCATACGGATAAACTACCGCGGGCTGAATTACAAGGGTTGCCACAAGGAACAAAAACCATCCACAATACAAAATAAATTCATACATGCATATCAAATTTAATTATGCACAAAAGAGCCATAAATCAGAAACCTAGCTCTGGGGTTTTCCCGTAAACCAAATCACCAAAACCACTTGAACCGGATCGATTTATGGATATTGTGCACAATTAAATTAACAATGAAACCTAGCATGCTCCTATGAATTTAATATGCAGAATTGTGGATTGAGGGATTACTGTTATTCCGTCGAGTCTGATCCGATCTTTGGCGTTTGAATTTCCAACTTTAATTCAACCACGCAATACGATTTTATCCACGGAAACAGAAATTAGAACCATAATTTCTTAGATAAAAATCGAAAAATAAGAAAGAGAAGAAAAGGAATTCTGTTCTCCAGATCAGGTCTTCAGATCAGTATCCCAATGATGTTCAGATCCACTATTAGTGAGGACTCCGTAGATCTGTGGTTGTGCAAGGCCAGAATCTAAATTCTCCTCCTCTGCACACAAAGTCGTCGCCCCTCTCTCTCTCTGCCCTAGGATTTTGACTGATTTGAATAATCACACAAGTTGGCTAGAGTTACTAGAGAGAATGGTCTATTTATAGACCCAGGGTTTTATCCCTAATGGGCTACTGGATTTGGGCCAGACCTGTGACCTAATGCAGATAATAAAGTGGGCCTATAAATTAATTAATTCTCATGTCCACAAACTAGGACACAATTAATTAATTAATATTAATTCTTTTTCAGCACAGAATTAATACTTACCTACCCCTTTATTACCACATTATGAGAACGGGCTGCATTAATTGAGAATCCCCATATTTAAGGTTACCGGACATTCATTAATTAATCGGAGCCTCGGACAAGCTCTAACTACAATTAATTAATATCTTATAATTCCTGAGTAGTACCACTCAATCCTTATCACTCGTGCCTGAACTTAATCAGCCTGCAGGACTTTGGCACGATGAATGTTATTGAGCTCCTCAGGGAATGTCCCCATCCTATTACTCGGATATGGTTACCTTAACCCAGTCTCAGGCGGTACTACACGAACTGCTGTTACCCAAGATGCGGATATACGAGCACGTTTCTCAGGCTCTCCACCATGGCAAGTCAAAGCAACAGTCAACCCGTGATAATCCCTGAACCTTCGTTAGGGTTTGGACTCAATCAATATAACGAGATCTTGTACTCGCTGATGTCAGACAGACGAATACATCTCACTGTGGTCCATCAATACGCCACCCCTGCGTACCTGCATGTCAAGTAACCAAGACAGACTACTTATTCCGACAATAACGCAGCCATCTGGACAGACGTATCCTCATACGCTGTCTCGGCTGTGATCAGGTTTATGTCTCACTAGGTCAAGTGATCATAATGTCTTCTGCGATCTAAAACACGTCGTATGATCGTCCCTATCGGTGAGACGAGAGGATACCATTGTTCGTACATGTAAGATTGTGAACAGATCGGAGAAATAAATCGTTGTATACTCATTATAATAAATGCTTTCGGTATACAAAACCCATCAGCATCAATTCAGCCAGGAGGTGCAGTCTCTCAGTCCTAGTCACACCATGTGGCTGAGCATCCATCCAGAATTTGTAGAAATCCGACAGAAAGAAGCTCAGGGAGTCTCCTTGGCAGATTTGGTAGCTTCGAAAATAATTGACTCGCCTTTCCAAGGCATTGTGGGGTAACAGTTTGCGGTGGGTGAACTTGCGTCGGGCCATCTGCGAACAGGTAAAGTCAAATAGTCAGGTGGTCAGGTAAAAATAATAATAATAGATTGCGTAATTTAAATAGCGAATGTAACACAACTATAAGGTAATAACTCTAGGGTCAACTACGGCACATAATAGTCCTATCTTAATACATGCTTATTCTAGGTCTCTTGCGAAGGCAGACTATAACATGCTCCCTAAAAGCATCTAAGTTCTCTAATAAGGCCTTTATAATTAAAGCATTCGCAATGCATATGGAAAATTTTCATGAAAATGCAACAATTTATGCATTAAAAGCCTTTGATAATTAGAATGCAACTATTTATGCATTTAAAATTTTTCATGATCTTTGATAAAAGAGATGCAACAATGTATGCATTAACTCTTTATGATCTTTAAAGGATGCAACAATGTATGCATCAAAACTTTTCACATTTCAAAAGAAAGGCTTGCGCTTTAAACTTCATGCAATAATTTATGCAAATCTCTTGATGCGGCGCCGAGTACGAATGCAAGAGCTTGAGCTGGTAAAGATGTTTTCAACTTATTGAATAAATTGGAGGCCTCGAAACAAGGAGGTCCTCGGTTTAGAGGAAAAGGGAAAAAGAATAACCGCGCTCTTATACCACTTTGCCACACCCCGATTCATAAATAAGGCATTAATAAGAGAATTGAGGCACATCGGGTACGAGACTCGCACTTGGGATATCAATCAAAAATAAGAACTCAAACGAATAAGATAGAAAACATCACACTTATCCCAAGTTAAGCAAAATATGATAAAAGGGTGCCTTCTCAAGAAGGGATCGTAGCTTCATGAGTAAACCAAATATCATAGTTTTAACAAGATTGAAAATAACAAAAGTCTAACAAAAGACATTGAGTCTAACAGCAGAAAGTTCTCAAGGAAGTATGTATATGAAGATACACACTTCTGCATCTAACTATTACAAAAGATGAGTCTTCAGCTCCACTCCTCTGCTACCTCATACTCTTGCTTCAAGTCTTCCTTTAACCTGCGCATTTTAGAAATAATGTGAGGGGATAAGTACAATTTGTACTTAGTGAACACATGCCCGAAAACATACATATATAATTTTGTCATGCCTTTATAGAAAGTCGCACATGGGGTTTTATCTTTGAAATCCTCCCATGGCACCAAAACATTTTATGCATTTAAGCGTGCTTTCAACAGTTAAACTATCTGCAAAAACATGTGACTGGGAGGTGGCCGCCAACCACAGTCACAATGCTAGTCCATGTAGGGCGCGATCCCTTATCATGATAGCATCATAGTGCACTAACCCGTGGCATCTTTTAATACCAATCGGGCATGATCGTTAGAGACTCGAAATACGCATAGTCAACATTCACGTTCCTACGTGTAATGTTCTTCTCTGAGTGGGGTTCCCCACAAAGAGGAAACATAGTAAACATAAAACAGTAGGCAATGACAAACAGTTAAAAAGAAAATGTTTTTATTTCATGCTTGATTCCTTTGAAAAGAAAAAAACATCATTTTTATTTTATTTTGGCCCACTATATAGGGGTAAAAAAAAGCCCACCTTAGTTGGTGTGGTCTCGGATGATTGCTCTAGCTGTCAATCCTTTCCTTGCCCTTTCCTATGACATAAGGAATACGAGTAAATCCTCAAGGATAATAGATTATCTATAATCTGACACATCAAAACAGTAAATTCTCAAGGATAATAGATTATCTATAATCTGACACTTCAAAACAGTTCTAGACTATAAATCGATCCTGGACTTCTCATGTCGAGCCATCAGATAAGGATATGAAAGAACGATCAACAATTTGGTTTGACGAACAAGATAGTGAAACGTTATCTCAATAGCTCGTGATTCAATATCGAGTGTAAACTTGCAATGAAAGTTCATGGTTCAACTTAATTGAACAAATACTATACTTCATCAAATGACGGAACATTACTTCGAAGATTATGATTGAAAGAATTTCATAATCAATTATGAATCATCGTGCATCGCTTGAGAGTATGAGAACTCGTCAAGTTATTTCCAGAGAAGATCAAGTCATGATTAATCGAATCGAGCAATCGAAGTTGGTTTGAATTCAAAAAGGTTTCAAAGAGGGTAAGAAAGAAAAGAATAGTTATCAATGTTGATTGATAAAAGAGATATCGAATGATATTGAAGGTAAGTTGAATTGATCGAAGAAAGAAAAATAAAAAATTGGAAAATGCACTCTGTGTTGACCGACATAAAGTGTATATCGACCGACGTGGTTGTGTCGACTGAAATAAATGAGTGTCGACCAATATACCTGCGTCGACCGAGATGGATGTGTGTCGACAGACACAAGTGTGTCGATCGATATGGATTGTGTCGACCGTTACGAGTGGTCGATAGAAAAGAATCGAGCGAGGGTTTCATGTCGACCAAAGTGGCTTCCACGTCAACCAAGACAGACATGTCGACCGACATATCTCTCGTGTCGACCAATACAGCCACGTCGACCGACGCAAGCCTCAAATTGGTCGAAATAGAGGCTGCATGCCTTTCGGCGAAAATTCTTATTTTTGGCTCAAACGGTTATTCAGGCTCATCCAATCGATTTCTAATAACACCAAATGATTTTCTAACAATTATAACGAGTCTAGACATGTATTTAAACACCAAAACATGTTGGAATCGAAGCAAAACCTCAAAATATCCAAATAGGGCTAATAAACCAAAAATACTTCAAAACAACCAAAACTCGATTCCTAGGTTGATATATCATTTCTAGGCTCATAATATATGATAAACATGCATACGTACTCATAAACTCAAAATCAAGCCTAGATCATGACATTCATAAACTAGGGCATAAATCATAACATGCTTAAATCTACAAAATAGCTAGAGAGAGGTTCGATTTATACCTCTAGGACGTTTATAGATCCTTGTGAGCTTGATCAACCTTTGATTTCTCAATTTCTCACTTCAAAACAAAAAGGAATGGAAATCTAAGGTTGGAAATGGAAAGAAAATGAAGAGAGGATTCCGAAAATGTATAGTTTTACCTTGAAAACTCTTCGCCGGAACCTCGTCGGAGCTTCGCCGGAAATCTCACCGGAAATTCTCTAGAGAGTTTTGAGAGAGAGAGTAAAAGTGAGAATTATGAGAGAGAGTTTCTATTTATAGAAGGGAGATGAGGGTAAATCAAGAATTACCGAAAGTTAAAAGGTTAAAGTGGTTGTCACATCGATCACTTTAACATCACCTCACATCAACTCCACATCTCTTCGCGTTATTTCACGGGAGACCGTGATATTTCGTCGATCCACGAATAATTATCGATCTATATTATCCCGATACGAAATTGTCGGGTCATCGAATAATTAATCGATATTAATTAAGCCCATTAATAATAATTAATTCCCTCCAATAAAATAAAGGTGGCAAATAAATAATGCCAAAATAATAATTTCTCAAAATAAATTGATCAAGAACTCCCGAATTAATTCGATAGCAAAATATAAATTTTTGAAATTTGATAATTACATTAAAATTTTACGAGGGGTGTGATGGGTTTTGTATACTGAAAGCATTTATTACAATGAGTATACAACGGTTTATTTCTCCTATCTGATAACAATCGTACATGTATGAACAATGGTATCCTCTTGTCTCACCGATAGGGACGATCATACGGCGTGTTGTAGATCGCAGAAGACAGTATGATCACTTAACCTAGTGAGACATAAACCTGATCACAGCCGAGACAGCATATGAGGATACGTCTGTCCGGATGGCTGCCGCATTATCGGAATAAGTAGTATGTCTTGGTTACATGACATGCTGGTACGCAGAGGTGGCGTATTGATGGACCGCAGTGAGATATATTCGTCTATCTGACATCAGCGAATAAAATATCTCGTTATATTGATTGAGTCCAAACCCTAACGAAGGTTCAGGGGTTTGCACGGGTTGACTGTTGCTTTGACTTGCCATGGTGGAGAGCCTGAGTAACGTGCTCGTATATCCGCATCTTGGGTAACAGCAGTTCGTGTAGTACCGCCTGAGACTGAACTTAGGTAACCATATCCGAGTAATAGGATGGGGACATTCCCTGAGGAGCTCAATAACATTCATCGTGCCAAAGTCCTGCATGCTGATTAAGTTCAGGCACGAGTGATAAGGTTTGAGTGGTACTACTCAGGAATTATAAGATATTAATTAATTGTAGTTAGAGCTTGTCAGAGGCTCCGATTAATTAATGGATGTCCGGTAACCTTAAATATGGGGATTCTCAATTAATGCAACCCGTTTTCATAACGTGGTAATAAAGGGGTAGGTCAGTATTAATTCTGTGGTGAAAAAGAATTAATATTAATTAATTAATTAATTGTGTCCTGGGTTGTGGACATGAGAATTAATTAATTTATAGGCCCACTTTATTATTTGCATTAGGTCCCAGGTCTGGCCCAACAAGTGTGCTGAATTGAGCCCAAAATGGCCCATTAGGGTTTCCAACCCTAGGTCTATGAATAGACAGCTCTCTCTCATAAGTTGTAACACAGTTGAAACACAAACCCTAGAGAGAGAGAGGTGGACGCCATTTTTGAAGAGAAAGGAGGAGAATTTTCGAATTCTGGTCCTGCTCAAGCCACAGATCTACGGAATCCTCACCAGTAGTAGATCTGATCAGCACTGGAACACAACCCTGAAGATCTGATCTAGAGAACAGATTATCTTTCTTCCTTCTCTTTATGTTTCGATTTTATTTAAGAAATTAGGGTTCTAATTTCTGATTCCGCATATAAAATCGAATTGCGTGGTTGGATTGGTTTTTGGAATTCAAACACAAAAGATCGGTTCAGACTCGACGGAGTTACGGTAAACCCTAAATCCACAATTCTTCGTATTAAATTCATAGGAGCATGCTAGGGTTTTGAGAATTTAATTATGGGCAATATCCATAGATCGATCCAATTCAGTTTGGTTTTGGTGATTCGGTTCACGGAAAAACCCTACAATTGTTATCAGAGCGAGGTTTCTGATTTATGGCTCTGTTGTTCATAATTAAATTCTATATGCATGTATGAATTTATTGTTTTGTGGATGTTTGGTTTTTGTTCCTCGTGGCAACCCGTTGATTCAGCCCGCGGTGGTTTATCCGTGTAGGGCTGAATTGTTTCTGTAAAATCACGAGAAAATCCGTGATTAGTGTAGATTTGAAAATTGTAATAGAATAGGTTTTCTGTAATTTTCAAATTTGTATTTGGATGGGTCGAGGACGAAGAACGAAGACGGAGCCGACGCAGGGCCGACGGAGAACGACGGCAGGCGACGGGAGGCACGGGCGCGCGGTGCTGGTGCGCGCACGGGTGCGACACAGTGGCAAGCGCGCGGTGCACGCGCGACGGCGCTGGGCGCGGCCCTGACCGGCGGCGGCAGCGGCGGCGGTCGGCTTCGATCGTCGTCGGCTGCTGTTGTCCCATCGCGGTGGCTTGTGTTTTGTGGTTTGTACAATCATGTGTAAACCCTAGGGTTTGCATTAGGGTTAGGGCAAATCATCAGATCACAAAGGCCTAAAAATCCAAAAGATTTGGTGTATCCAGATTTGAAGGCCTCTTGAAGATTTGGAAGATTTGAAAAGATTTGGATTTATCCAAATTAATTCTAAATTCAAATTTGTAATAGATAGATTTTATTTTCTATTTTTGGGGCCACGAGGAATTTTTGTTTGCCTTAATTGTCCTCGTATGATATGTGATTTATTTATGTGCGCAATTAAGCATGTGTAGATAATAGGAAAAGCATGTTTTACTGCTTTTATTATTTACAGCTTTCCAAGCATGCTTATGTGATTAATTTCTTTTGTTGGATTATATTTTGGGAATTTTTGGGCTTGTTTAATTACATGAAAAAATTTGGAAAATATAATGACAAAAGGAAATTATGTGTGCGCATAAAGAAACCTTTTAAAAGAAAAATACTAAGTAGATTTTTTAATTAAAATCAATAGACCTCCACAAACCGTTCCTAGGCTGTAAGTGTATCTCTCGTTCTAGTAATCGTCTACGAGTGTAGCTTGCTAGTTCCCAAAGGTGCATGGGTACGGTTGTTGGGATTTCTAGACAAACAATTTAAATCATGTGAATAGTGGGAGGGCTTTGCGTAAACGTCTACGAGTGTAGCTTGCGTAGACCTCTTTCACAAGTATTCTAGGATTGATTTAAATTAAAGATAACAAAAGCTTTAAGGGCTGTGCGGTATGGTTACGTGCCATGCTAAACTGTCTCTTTTGGCCGGAGTTAAATTTGTGGTTAATTGCTTAGAAGCATCTTAGAATATAATGCAAGAATTGCATCCCTGTTCTTGAGAGATGGTTTGGTCTAAGGTTTTCACTAATTATTAATTTCTAGTGTCAAAAGCATCCTGACATGGTAGTGAAATTAAATGGATTGGGGCTTAAAACCCGCAATTCTGGTTGAGGGTGACATCGTAAACGTCTACGAGTGTAGCTTGCGGTGGGAACTCTTGGGCAATTAGTGGAAAACATTTGTATTTGATTTATTAAAAGGTTTTCAATGCATTTGTGTTCGAAGTTCAACATGTATGTTGTTATTTAAAGATTCTTTATTGTTTCAGATATGTCTATGTCTAATGTGATCAACATTCTCGCACAAAACACTCTAATTGGTCCGAACTTCCTGGAATGGAAGCGCAATCTCGAATACCTCCTGATTGCAGAAGAACATATGTCTGTTCTACAAGTACTTCGTCCCGAAGTGCCAACTGCTGAATCCAGTCAACTGGATATAGACTTTTATAACAAGTGGGAGAAATCGAACAATGTAGTCAAGTGCTACATGATGACCACTATGTCGAAAGTCTTGCAGCAGCAGCATCAGCACCATAGGGATGCCTATGACATTATGCAAAGTCTGGAGGCAACCTATGGGGAAACTGATAGAGCCGTCAGGTTCAATCTCATGAGAGAAATCGTGAGTAAGAAAATGACTGATGTCACCTCAGTGAGAAAGCACGTAGTTACCATGACTCACCTCATGGATGAATTGACAGTGCATGGTGGAGGTATCGACCCTGAGGCTAAGGTCGATATCATACTGAACTCTCTATCCAAGTCCTTTGAGAGTTTTAGACTGAATGTTGTCATGAACAAGAAAGAGTATACTCTTAACGAGTTACTCAATGACTTGATGGCAGCTGAATCAGTCATGAACCCTCAGAAGGTTGCCTTGGCCACTTCTGGTAATCTCTCTGCTGTACCAAAAAAGGTGTAGTAGAAAGAAGAAATAGGACTCTTCTAGAGATGGTAAGATCAATGATGAGTTATGCAAACTTACCAATTTCGTTTTGGGGTTACGCATTGGAAACAGCAGCTTACGTGCTTAATGTGGTGCCTTCTAAATCAGTTCCTAAGACACCTTCTGAGCTCTTCCTTGGTCGCAAACCTAGTTTGTGCAAGTTTAGAGTATGGGGCTGTCCGGCACACGTACTATCGAATGAACCTGATAAGTTAGAAAGCAGGTCAAAAGTAATGATGTTCATAGGGTATCCCAGGCAAACGAAAGGTGGTTACTTTTACTGTCCTGAGAGTCAAAGAGTTGTTGTTAGCACCAACGCTAGATTCTTGGAGGACGAGTATGTGAGTAATCACAAGTCAAGGAGTGATATCGTTCTTCAAGAAATTGAGAACGAGAATGCAATTCCAAGGGAAGGGGAACGTGTAGATGTGGGTGCTCCTGTGAGAGGTACAGCACTACAGACACGTTCTTCAGTGCAAGGTGCAGGACCACAAGTCACTGCACCTACTACTGACACGGCACCGATGCCTCGTCGTAGTGGGAGAGTTATTTTCCAACCGAAAAGGTACATGTTCGTGGGTGAGTCTTCGGACTTGAGCCCGGAAGACGGACATGAGGACTCTGACCCACTGACTTACGAAGAGGCAGTGCAGGACAAGGATGTTGCCAAATAGCGTGTCGCCATGGATTCTGAAATAGAATCCATAACTGCTATGGATGTATACCAGAAAACAGATTTGTCGGATGGCTTTAGGGCCATAGGGTGCAAATGTGTATACAAAAGAAAGAAAGGGGTGGATGGAAAGATCACGGCTTTTAAGGCCAGGCTGGTGGCAAAGGGTTATAGTCAGAAAGAGGATATTGACTATGACGAAACCTTTTCACCCGTAGCCATGCTCAAATCCATCCGGATACTCCATGCCATAGCTGCGCATATGGACCTCGAGATCTGGCAGATGGATGTCAAAACCGCTTTTCTAAACGGCTACCTTGAAGAAGGTAGGGACATCTATATGCAGCAACCCAAGGGTTACATAAGCAAGGGCGAAGAACATCTTGTCTGGAAGCTTAGGAAGTCCTTGTTTGGACTTAAGCAAGCTTCAAGGTCGTGGAACTTACGTTTCAACGATGTGATTAAATCCTATGGATTTGCACAGTTGGAAAACAAAAATTGTGTTTACCGACTTTGTGTCAGTGGGAGCGTAGTTTTCCTTGCACTATACGTTGATGACATACTCCTATTTGGAAACAACGAGGGAGTAATGTCCGAAATTAAGGTTTGGTTATCCGAACAGTTCCGAATGAAGGATCTGGGTGAAGCTGGCTACATTCTTGGGATTAAGGTCTTACGAGATCATAAAAGAAGAATGTTGAGCTTATCCCAGGCGTCCTATGTGGATACTGTGATAGCCCGGTTCAGCATGCAACTCGCTAAGAAAGGCTTGCTACCTTTCAGACATGGTGTTCGTCTTTCTAGTGGGCAGTGTCCTCAGACACAGCGGGAGAAAGACGAAATGAGTCTTGTACCATATGCTTCGGCTGTGGGTAGTCTCATGTATGCGATGTAGTGTACCAGGCCAGATATCTGTTATGCCGTTGGCATGGTAGCAAGATATCAGTCTAACCCTGGACAGGCGCACTGGACTTCTATAAAGCATATCCTCAAGTATTTGAAAAGGACTAGGAATTTCTGCCTAGTTTATCAAAGTGAGGATTTGTGTCCTGTGGGTTATTCAGACTCAGATTTCCAAGGGGACCAGGATGAGAAGAAATCGACCTCAGGATATGTGTTCACCCTGGGAGGTGGAGCTGTATCTTGGAGGAGCTCAAAGCAGAAATGCATTGCTGACTCCACCATGGAGGCGGAATATGTCGCCGCCTCCGATGCCTCGAAAGAGGGGGTGTGGCTCTGGAACTACCTTTTAGAGTTGGGCGTGATTTCGAGTTTGCCGAGGAGCATCACAATTTATTGTGATAACTCTGGTGCAGTGGCAAACTCAAAGGAACCGCGGTCTCACAGGGCAAGCAAACACATAGAGAAAAAAGTACCATATCATACGAGAAATCGTATCGAGGGGCGATGTGCTGATTAAGAAGATTGACACTGCTGACAATCTTGCTGATCCGTTTACAAAGAGCTTGCCGCAGAAAGTTTACGAAAGACATATTCGTGAGCTGGGTCTGAGGTGGATGCCGACCACTGACAATGGTTAAAGTGACAACAGACTAGATAGACGGATTGTATACTCTGTAATAGCCTAGTTATGCTTTGAGTATAAGTGGGAGATTGATGGGTTTTGTATACTGAAAGCATTTATTACAATGATTATACAACGGTTTATTTCTCCTATCTGTTAACAATCGTACATGTATGAACAATGGTATCCTCTTGTCTCACCAATAGGGACGATCATACGGCGTGTTGTAGATTGCAGAAGACAGTATGATCACTTGACCTAGTGAGACATAAACCTGATCACAGCCGAGACAGGATATGAGGATACATCTGTCCGGATGGCTGCGGCATTGTCGGAATAAGTAGTATGTCTTGGTTACTTGACATGCTGGTACGCAGAGGTGGCGTATTGATGGACCGCAGTGAGATATATTCGTCTGTCTGACATCAGCGAATAAAAGATCTCGTTATATTGATTGAGTCCAAACCCTAACGAAGGTTCAGGGGTTTGCACGGGTTGACTGTTGCTTTGACTTGCCATGGTGGAGAGCCTGAGTAACGTGCTCGTATATCCGCATCTTGGGTAACAGCAGTTCTTGTAGTACCGCCTGAGACTGAACTTAGGTAACCATATCCGAGTAATAGGATGGGGACATTCCCTAAGGAGCTCAATAACATTCATCGTGCCAAAGTCCTGCAGGCTGATTAAGTTCAGGCACGAGTGATAAGGTTTGAGTGGTACTACTCAGGAATTATAAGATATTAATTAATTGTAGTTAGAGCTTGTCAGAGGCTCCGATTAATTAATGGATGTCCGGTAACCTTAAATATGGGGATTCTCAATTAATGCAACCCGTTCTCATAACGTGGTAATAAAGGGGTAGGTCAGTATTAATTCTGTGGTGAAAAAGAATTAATATTAATTAATTAATTGTGTCCTGGGTTGTGGACATGGGAATTAATTAATTTATAGGCCCACTTTATTATTTGCATTAGGTCCCAGGTCTGGCCCAACAAGTGTGCTGAATTGAGCCCAAAATGGCCCATTAGGGTTTCCAACCCTAGGTCTATAAATAGACAGCTCTCTCTCATAAGTTGTAACACAGTTGAAACACAAACCCTAGAGAGAGAGAGGTGGGCGCCATTTTTGAAGAGAAAGGAGGAGAATTTTCGAATTCTGGTCCTGCTCAAGCCACAGATCTACGGAGTCCTCACCAGTAGTAGATCTGATCAGCACCGGGACACAGCCCTGAAGATCTGATCTGGAGAACAGATTATCTTTCTTCCTTCTCTTTCTGTTTCAATTTTATTTAAAAAATTAGGGTTCTAATTTCTGATTCCGTAGATAAAATCGAATTGCGTGGTTGGATTGGTTTTTGGAATTCAAACGCAAAAGATCGATTCAGACTCGACGGAGTTACGGTAAACCCTAAATCCACAATTCTTCGTATTAAATTCATAGGAGCATGCTAGGGTTTTGAGAATTTAATTATGGGTAATATCCATAGATCGATCCGGTTCAGTTTGGTTTTGGTGATTCAGTTCACGGAAAAACCCTACAGGGTGTTACATATTTTGCTCTGAATCTTGATATGTTTCGAATCCTATTTTGTATGTATTATGATGCTTTGCTATATGTTGATACAATAAAAGAAATATTTCTTATTTTTCATTCTTTAGAACAGGCTTTATAGGAAGGTTGAAAATTGGTTTTGTATTGATAGAAGAAAATATCTTCTGTTTTTTATTTCCTAGAACGGGACTAATAATAGGGTTTGAATATTTTATTTTAATGTATCAGTTGAGGTTTTAATAGAAGAGATCACATAGGTGCCATTTTTAAGCCATCACCTTGATTTTATTCAATAATATCATTACAATGAATACGATAATAAAAATAAAATGAGCCTTAAGAAATATAAAGGAACAATCACCTATGTTACTTTAATTAGGTGTCATAAGTTTAAGGTAATTCTAAACATAACCACATTTTAGCCTTCATATTTTATAATTTATTTTATTTATTTAAAATATGGAGGCTAAAATGTGGCTATAGTTAGAATTACCCTAAACTTATCTTTTCACTAAAACATTACACATTTATCTTTACATGAATAAAATAATAAATTGTTGAACTAAATGAAATAGAAAACCAACAACTAAATTTTGAATAAATATTACAATTGAATTTATTCATTATCAATAATGACTCATCATTATATTATTACAATAGATCTTCATTTTTTACAGTGTATTAACGTACACCATAATGAGATTGTCAATTAAATAAAAAAAACTCACAGTAGATTAAATGGTGTTTTGTATTATAAATTTAAGTGTATATTGCATACATTAATTTTTCATTAGTGCCAAATAGTTTTGCTCAATCTTAATATTGCTTCTTCCTTTCTAATCATGAATTAATTGTCGTATCAATTGAGATCGAGAAAAGATAAAATCAAAGATTGAATAAAATGAAATGCTAACATAAAACAATTAACGAACTAAATTGTTTAATAACATAAATATTAGAATTATATAAAAAAACTAAAACAAAAAAATACTATAAAAATACATAAATAAGCATCATAAATTAAGAAACACTACATGATTATAGTTCATCAATCAATATGTATGATGTATATTACAAAACTTCTACAAAGTATAAATACAACAACAATCGTACTATTGATCAATCAACCAATTTTTATGTAACGATTTGATTATCGAAGAAAAAAAATATTAAAGGATGAAAAAGAAACAGAAACAAACCAACTTTGATATTAAAAATGAATGTTGGAAAATATTGAAAATGTGTGAGAAGATTGTGGTATTTATAATGTAAATTTAATCTATTTATGTTATAATCAAAATTAGGCCATGATTTTAGCAAAAGATTAAATTAAAACTACTACCATTTTTAAAAATCTTATCTTTACAATATGAAATTATCTTAAAAATTAATCAATTAATTGATTTATTGATTTTTTTTACTATCATGTTAGCCACTGTACTATGATTAATTTTAATATTTTTATTTTATTTATCGATGAAAATTATTTTTTTAATATCTCAAACGATTTGTTCCTTAATTATCTCGTTGATATCTATGAGTCTAGAATTATGTAAATATTATTTCTTTAGTTAATAAAAATTATGTACCCATTTAAACAAATTGATATTTTTGAAATTAAATAATATTCATTATCAAATTATATTATTTAATTCATAATATATATATATATATAACAAAACATATGTAATTTATTGGGGTTTTTTAAATTTTATTTTATTTGCATAATCCAAAATATATGTGTCTTTGAGAATTTAAAATATAATTACCTAGGATTTCTACGTTTAAATTTTAGATTAATTATAAAGAAATCTATATATAAATTAAAAAAATATCATGATAAGGAAAGAATAATTAATAAATTTATAATTAAAGAACAATTAATCCATCATTAATATGCAGGATATACTCCTTAAAATACGCATATCCCAAGATTTATGAATATCTAAAATGTTAAAATAGAATTACGTATGATTTCTAATATTTAGTTTGGGGTTTATTAGAAAGGATCATGATTAAAAAAATTAATAACTAAAATCATAACAATGATCTTACATGATCTTACTAATGTTATAATACATTTTTTTATTATTTTAAATCATTAATCGAATCATAATTCAAATAATTAAAATCATAAATTAGATTGTTATTATTTTCGTAAACACTTTGCGGTTAACTTTTAATAATATTTGAAATAAATTTTCTTATTAATTTAAACTCAATATTTTTCCTTTTTTTATTTATTAAACAATAATTTGCAATCGAAATAGTAGTTATTCCCCATAATACCATAATTTAATTTAATTATTTCTATATGATTATAGAATATTTCACTTGTCAATTAAGGAACTCAATACTTATTTAATGAATAATTAATACAACTAAATACTTTCATATATTATCTTCGGCCTTACTTTAATATAAACTAGTATTGCACCCACGCGATGCGTGGGAACTATAATTATTTGTGTTGAAATAATATTGCTTCGATATTTTATTTATAAACAAATAATATAAATTTTTCTATGTGTAAATTGTAAAGTTGTATGATTGTAACGCCCCTCGTAAATTTTAAATGTAATTATCGAATTTCCGACA
>JAPKLW010004115.1:0-30581 GCA_026898455.1 Plectranthus barbatus
CAAGCACACAAACACACCAAAATATAGGTCAATTTACGCACGTATCATAATCCCCCAAACTTAAACCTTTGATTGTCCTCAATCAAAACAAAGAAAAGTTCTCAACCTACCTCAAATGATTCCTCATAGCTCATCAAAGTTATCTTAGCATGCTCAAGTAAAACGAGATTATCACCTAACTTTGTAACTAGGTTAATGCAAAGGACATGAACCACTCATCAAGATTGGATACAAGAAACGAAAGCACTCCCTCACGTGTTTAGGGATGATGAGATTCACACATTCACAAGATATCGAGCTTGATTTCCATAAGCTTGCATCCATTCTCACCACTATACTACAACGAGTTAGTTTCTAGAATCAAAAAGGTCTTTTCACGGGTTGTAACGTGGCTAACTAAAAGGTGGGTGGTTTTGGGCCAAAGTGACTAAACTTCTCAATTTCCCAAAACCCCCAAACTTGTTCATTTCGAACCACTACAAACCCCCGAGGCTTTTCATTTCACAACACATTTTTCTTTTTCTCTGTTTTTTCTCTTCTCTTTTTTTTTTCTTCTTTTCTAGCACCATCTTTCATTCATCTTGTCGGTGCTTCACAACACACTTCTTTCCTTTTTTTTTTCTTTTCTTTTTCTAACACTTGCACCAAAATTTTGTTTGGTAGGTGCTCATTTTTCTAGGATCAACATCAATCCTTATATCATTCTTTCATGCCTCAACATTCTTCATCAATACAAATTCAAGCAATTCCCAACCCAACTCTCATCACCGTATTCACCCTCATACACTCTTTCCCCCCAAACTTGATCCTAATTATATCAAGAAGATTCACCAAATAAAGCTCAATCACGGGGGTCAAAGATATGAAAGGCAAAATTATGATAACAACCACCTTATACTCCCAGTGTGAAAGGTAGGACTAAGAAACGATGGCCTAAGATCATTTTCTAGTTACACACTCATGCCAATAGATAGAGAACGGATGCAAGTTCTAGATCTCATACTCTCAATCTTGCCACTCACAAACGAAATAGATATGACAATATCATGGCTCAAAACTCACAGATTTTTGTCAAGTCCTATGCATTAACCATATACAAAACTCGGCAATTCAAAAGTTAAAACTCAAAACATGCTTCGAAAACTAGATTCCGCTCTATCATTGGTTAAAGTAGGCATCAAACTTCCCTAAGTAAATCATGATTAAATCTCAAGTCTAATTCGAGTTCATCACACACACAAGCACACAACATTCCTACAACAATCTACATACCATGACACAATGCAATTAAAACTACACGGTAGAAGAACGATAGAAAGCGTTACCCATCAGTAGGCACGAACACCGCTCTCCATTCCTTATTTGCACCTACTCAAAACAACACACCACCAAAAACTTGAGCATAACCTAGCCAATTAAATTCTCATTTCCACCAACTTCCACAATCCAAACATTCATTCAACAAAAATAAAGCAATAAGCCCAAGTTCCACCATTCATTCCAAACCACAATACATTCCACATACCAATGCCAAATCGAAAGAATTAAGCACAAGTACTTGTCCATAAACGATCAATCCATTCAATACCAAATCATCAAAAAAAATTCACATCCAATCCACAACCAAAGTAAGATAAGTAGATCAATACAACCATATCGAATTCAAATCATTATTCAAATCAACTAAACTAAACTAAACTAGCTAAGGAAGAGTGATAAGGATGATAAAAGAATAGAGAAGAGAAATAACCCAGAGCACCAACTACCGACCAATCCCCCCAAATTTAGTCAAGTGAGACTAAATTTGTAAAAAGGTAGGCGGTGCGTCACTGCTCAACTCTATCCTGAAGCTGCTGCTGGCGCTACTCGTCCTCATCTGGCGGAGGACCATCAATGCAACAATGCTGGCAAGGCATGGGAATCACTTCCTCACAACGAGCAACAATCAATCTCGACATATCCAAATGAGCTTCAGTACTCATTAACCAGTTAGACCTGTCAGCTGGATCATCAATCTCAGTTAAAGCACGGTTAGGCAATTCGATCCCATAATCTCCAAACTTGTAAAAATAACAGCAACCCAATCTATCAGGAACCAAAAACGCCTTAGTGACAAGAAGAGTGGTGTTAAGGCTTAGCCCCGGAGCAAATACTCCAGACATAGACAATCCACAAGCCTGCAGAATCAGAAGTAATAGACCACCACCACAAATAATAGAATTCCCAGCATCGATTGTAGTGCTCCAATTATCCATCAACCAACTTCCAATAGAGAAAGACCTCCCATGCAAGAGTGCAAACAGAAATTTACAATCAGCCCTACTAACAGCACCAAACCCCCTAAAACTACATGACCATCCTTCTAGCATCAAATGGACATACTCGATAATAGGATTCTTAATCAACACAGATCGACAAGATTGCAAATCAAAAGCACCCAAAAGATTGATCCCAGAGATAGATGCCCACAAATCCAAAGAATTAAGCCCATCGAAATCATAATCCGACTCCATTGGACACCCAAATATCTCATCAATATCATGTCTACTCAAAGAAAATACTTGACCATCACATTTAAACATTACCCGAACCGGAGTACCAGTTGCACTCCGTATGATGTGAACAGAAGCCAAGAATTCCCTTGTCACCCGTGTGAATGAAGGCCATCTCCCAAACAGCAATTTCGTCCAACCCATACGAATGAACAGCTTCCAAACGTCCTTCTTCAAATCTAAGGCCTCCAAGGTCTCTTGACAAAGATAAGTAGTCCCAATCACTGGCCTTTGTGTTAATGTAATGAACTTTGCATACTCGTCATCATCAGATCCAGCTGGCCTGCAAATTGAAGAAGGAGAAAGCCCATATCCATGCATGCGAGCCATGACAAGTCAATAGAGTAAAACAGCACACGCAAAGAAAGCAATGGGTCAGAAAAAATTTTGGGAGAGAAATTTCGACCGATCGGAAAATGGGTCTAGCAATTGCTCGATCGCCCTTTAAAAACTTCGCTCGGCTCGGTCGAGCGCCAGATGGCTCGACCGAGCGGATGTCCTGTTCGCGCACATTTGCCCTGGCACGCCATGGCTCGGCCGAGCCTGCATACGCTCGGCCGAGCGAAGTCTCTGTCCAAGGCCCTCGATTTGGCTCGGCCGAGCCTGCACACGCTCGGCCGAGCGACCTCGATCTCCCCCCAAATTCCGCCTTTCTCCGACACTTTCCACAAACCTTCGGCCTTCCACCCTGCCTACTCTTCACTCACAATGTTAGCTAAACTTGTAAATCCACACACAACTAAGAATCCTCCAATTATAAAAAACAAGCAACATTAATAAACCTAAATCAATAATAACATTATTCAAAAGCATGAAAGAAAAACACAAGGTTTAAACGTTGGGTTGCCTCCCAACAAGCGCTTGTTTATCGTCAAAAGCTCGACAACACACCTAATTAGTGACAAAAGAAACATCCAACACCAAATGAGATCCATTATCAACATAATATGGTTTAACCCGATGACCATTCACTTTGAAACAAGGACCATTCTCACGTGCTATTTCCACCGTTCCATTATCAAAAACTTGTTTTACAATAAAAGGACCCGACCATTTGGAACGGAACTTACCAGGCATAAACTTCAACCGGGAATTGAAAAGCAACACCAAATCACCAGGAGCAAACGTTTTACTCCTTATATGCAAGTCGTGGAACCTCTTAGTACGTTCCTTGTAAATTCTTGAATTCTCAAATGCTTCATTCCGGAATTCATCCATTGCATTCAAATGCATAGCACGCTCCCCTTGAGCCTATCGCCAATCAATATTCACCAACTTCAATGCCCAATATGCTTTATGTTCCAACTCAACCGGCAAATGACACGATTTCCCAAAGACTAATTGATAAGGTGACATGCCAATTGGAGTTTTAAAAGCGGTGCGATAGGCCCACAAAGCATCCTCTAACCGCTGAGACCAATCTTTCCTAGAGGCAACTGTTTTTTCCAAAATAGCCTTGATTTCACGATTAGCGAGCTCAGTTTGACCGTTTGCTTGAGGATGATACGGGGAAGTAATACGATGCTTAACTCCATATCGAGCTAACAAATTTTCTAACAACTTATTGCAAAAATGACTCCCCCCATCACTCACTAAAGCCCTGGGAATACCAAAACGAGTAACCAACCCCTTCAAAAATTTCAACACAACCTTTGCATCATTAGTGATGGTAGGACAAGCTTCAACCCAACGAGATACATAATCAACAGCAAGAAGAATATACTGGTATCCACAAGAAGAAGGAAATGGTCCCATGAAATCTATTCCCCAAACATCAAACATTTCAACTTCCATAAACAGTTTAGAAGGCATCTCATCCCTACGTGTTATAGACCCCATTTTCTGACACCGATCACAAGCTTTGACAAAGTTCATACAATCACGGTAAATAGATGGCCAATAGAACCCACAAGAAAGTACCTTTATGGCCGTCCGATTAGCCGCAAAATGTCCTCCACTTTCTGAAGCATGACATTCCTCCATAATTCGTCTCCACTCTCCTTGATGCACACACCTTCGAATTACACCATCTGCACACCTACAAAACAAGTAGGGTTCCTCCCAATAATAAAACCGCACATCCTTAAGGAATTTCTTCCTTTGATGAGGCTTCAAATCAGGAGGAAATACTCCGGCCACAAGGAAATTTGAAAAATCAGCATACCAAGGAATGTTATAAGCAACATACAAAACATGTTCGTCCCGAAAACTATCATCAATACCTGCTTCATGCTCACTTCCCTGAACTGGCTCTTCTAAACGAGACAAATGATCAGCAATCACATTCTCACAACCTTTCCTATCTCTAATCTTTATATCAAACTCTTGCAAAAGTAAAATCCATCTAATGAGTCTAGGTTTTGCCTCCGGTTTCTTAAACAAATACCGAATAGCTGCATGATCTGTGTACACTATTGATTTAGCTCCCACCAAATAAGCTTTGAATTTGTCATATGCATAAACCACAACTAAGAATTCCTTTTCAGTGACAGTGTAATTACATTGGGCCGAGTTTAAAGTTTTACTAGCATAGGCAATTACCCTAAATATTTTGTCCCTAACTTGCCCTAATGCAACCCCTAATGCAACATCACTTGCATCACACATTATCACAAACTCATCATTCCAATCAGGCAAAATTAAAACTGGAGCAGTCACAAGAGCCTTCCTAAGTTTCTCAAAAGCACAAACACAAGCTTCATCAAATACAAATGGTGCATCCTTTTCCAACAAACTATATAAAGGTTTAGTTATTTTCGAAAAATCTTGAATGAATCTCCTATAGAACCCAGCATGCCCTAAAAAACTCCTAACTCCTCTTACCGATTTCGGAATAGGCAATTGCTCTATAGCACAAATTTTAGCCTTATCAACTTCCAAACCTTTACGAGAAATTTTATGCCCTAACACAATTCCTTCACAAACCATAAAATGACATTTTTCCCAATTAAGAACTAAGTTTGTTTCCTCACATCTAGCAAGAACTGTATCCAAATTTTGTAAACATGCATCAAATGAATTACCGTAAACTGAAAAGTCATCCATAAATACCTCCATTATGTCCTCGATAAGCCCATGAAATATTGCCATCATGCATCTTTGAAAGGTGGCTGGCGCATTGCATAACCCAAATGGCATCCGTCGGTAAGCAAAAATCCCATAAGGACATGTAAAAGCAGTTTTGTGTTGATCCTCCGGTGCCACCATAATCTGTTGTAACCCGAATAGCCATCTAAGAAACAATAATGGGAGCGCCCTGCAAGTCGATCAAGCATTTGGTCAATAAATGGTAAAGGAAAATGGTCTTTGCGAGTAGCTAAATTTAAAGCACGATAATCAATACAAAACCGCCATCCTTTAGTCAATCTTTCCATAACTTCTTCACCATTATCCTTTATCACCTTTTCAAAGCCCCCTTTCTTTGGTACCATATGTGTCGGGCTTACCCACTCACTATCACTAGGAGCATAAATGATATTATTGTCGAGCAATTTGAGCACCTCCTTCTTCACCACCTCTTGCATTATAGGATTCAACCTCCTTTGAGGTTGTCTCTTGGGTTTACATGTTTCTTCAAGAAGTATTTTATGCATACAAATGGCGGGGCTTATTCCTTTAATGTCGGAAAGTTCCCAACCAATAGCCGACCGATGCATCCTTAAAACTCGAAGCAATTTCTCAATATCACATTCCGTAAGTCCGGTTGAGATAATAACCGGATATGACTCATTTTCTCCCAGGAATGCATACTTCAAATGGTCCGGTAATTTCTTCAATTCAACTTCCGGTGGTTTATTTCTCATCTTCAACTTCTTTTCCTTCGCCCTATCTTCCTCTTCTTTTGTTCTTAAAGCCAAGAATTTTGCTTCCTCATGTGGTAGCTCAACAGGGAAATTATCCAACACCCGGGCATACTCCCCTATTTCTTCTCTAACTCCTTCTTTGTTATACACCATGTTGATTGCAAAAATTGAGTTTTGTAAAACCTCCTCTAACGGTTCTTGTCCACTTCCTTCCTCAAAATTTTGTCCTTGCACAACTTCTGTCATCTTACATTCCTCTTCACTATCATCCCCCATACTTCTCTTCATGGCTTCGGGAAAGGAAAAAGTAACTCTTTTTCCATCGAATTGAAAAGTAAGTTGGCCATTTTTCATGTCAAACAAGGCTCCTCCGGTGGACAAAAACGGCCTCCCCAAGATAAGAGGAACATCTCCATCATCTTCCATGTCGAGTATCACAAAATCAGCCGGAAATATAAAATCTCGCACTTTAACTAGCACATCCTCCACAATCCCCTTAGGATATGATAAGGACCGATCCGCCATTTGTAGTGTCATGGTAGTGGATTTAATCTCCCGATCTCCAATTTCTTGAACAATGACAATGGCATTAGATTAATGCTAGCTCCGGAATCACACAAAGCACGAGTGACTTCAATTCCTCCAATCACACAAGAAATCGTGAAACTACCCGGATCTTGCCTTTTGAATGGCATCTTCCTTTGAATCACCGCACTACATTCTTCAAATAGATTCACCGTCTCATACTCACCAATCCCATACTTACTCTTTTGAGTAAACATCTCTTTCAACATCTTCACATGTCCCGGCATTTCTTGTAATACTTCCAGTAAAGGTAAGTTTATATGAATCTTGCTCAAATGTTCAAGAAATCTAGCAAACTTTTTGTTCTTCCTACTCTTCTCAAATCGTTGAGGATAAGGCATGGAAGGATTTGCTTCTTTTTCAGTGGATTTCTTTACCGTTGCATCTTGATCTTTAGCTTCTCTTGGTATGACTTCTTCTTCTTCTTTGAATGTAACCTTCTTCTTGATAACTCCATCAACCTTTTCTTTCTCGCTTTCATGTGTCCCTTGCTTTGGTCCATCATAAGACAACCCACTTCTAGTGGTTATTACTCCACAAGCACCCTCCAAGAGACTTTCTTCCTCATGATTTAATTGATTCACTATGCATGCCACTTGTGATTTAATCTCCTTCAAACATGTCTCGTTTCTTTCGCACTTCCACTCAAAATTTCCTTCCACTTCTAGCATCCTCTCTTCCTCTTCCAGGTATAAAGGATTCGAATAATTCTCCCACACTTGTGACGACTCACTCCTCTTGTCCCACGAATCAAATATAGAGTCTCCACCGTATGGCTCATTCCTCAATTCTTGATATCTTCTCATTGGTACTCCCATAGAGTACCCTTCTCTTCCATATCCTTTACCTCGTCTCTCGGCTTCACACATTAATATCTCGATCTTCTCTTGCATTGAAGCCATTTGATCTTGCAATACTTCTATACCACTTGCTACTCTCACTGTGTTCACTTCGTCGTAGTCCCTTCTTCTCCTTGGCCATTGACTACTATTATTAGCTATCCGCTCAATCAAGCTCCAAGCTTCATCCTCTTCCAATTCAAGGAACACTCCTCCCGAAGACGCATCCAACAACATTTTCATCTCAGACTCCAATCCACCATAGAATTGGCATATTTGTTGACTCTTGGAAAAACCATGGCTTGGGCACTTCCGTATGAGCTCTCGGAACCTATCCCATGCCTCATATAGAGATTCATCATATCTTTGTCCGAATGAAGTAATATCTTGCCTTCTCTTCAAGGTTAAACTTGGTGGAAAAAATTTGAAAAGGAACTTCTCCCTTAACTCTTCCCACGTGGCAATATTTGTCTTGTCTAGACCCTCAAACCAATGCCTTGCCGAATCTCTCAAGGAAAATGAGAATAATCGCATCCGAATCAAGTCTTGAGGAACTTGATTGATCTTAATGGTATCCGTGATTTCCAAAAATCGGGATATATGCACATTCGGATCCTCGGTAGCATGTCTTCCAAATTGATTATTTTGAATCATTTGAACCAATTGAGGCTTGATTTCAAACTGCGTGGCATTTACTCCAAGTCGGAAACCACCGGTTAACGGCTCTACTTGAGGTCGAAAAAGATCTTGGAGTGGCCTACGGGGACCATTCCTCTCATTGAGCAACGCCTTCATCAATTCAATTTATCTTTCCAACTCTCCAATCCTCATGGTATCTTCCCCCGGATTAGCCATTTCCAAGTCAATCTCAATACTTCCTTGGTCTTGGTGTAATTTCCTTTCCAAGAGCTCGCGAGCCTTGGACCTCGTTATCATACACACCTACAATTCCACCAAGGAAACCAATCAACAACAAACAATTTTTATCAAGCCAAAGCAATTAACAACCAATCAACAAACAAAAAGCAATATAATTTCTCACAGGCAAAAACACAAACACCTAGTCTACGAACTTCACTTTTCCCCCAATATCTAACAACCTACTAAATGAACTCCCCGGCAACGGCGCCAAAACTTGACGTGCCCCTAGAAGTTCACCCTCTAAAGAGCTTGTCAAAGAATAAATTGTCAACCCGGTTCCTTCTCCGCTTCGCCTATTAGAGTACTAAAGTACCGAGTGAAGTTTGGTAGCTAGGTAAATTTCAAGTCATTGAGTTTTATCTAAAATCCTAAGTAAGCAATGTAAATCTAACTAACCAAACATAACAAATCATCATCATTTTATCAACAACTCAAACAATCAATATCCAATCACCGGTAAATCAAGACAACGAAGTACGCAATCAAAGAAAAGAGGATGTTGAATCAAGTTTGGATGCAATCAATTAGGTCAATCTTTGTTGTAAACACAATTTAATTCCTATGAGGATGGACTCTCACCCTACCCTAGTCGATCCCCAGTCACGGTGAACCTACTGTTGATGAAACTACCACCTCAAACAGTCACGTTATCGGCTATAGCTCACTCCAAAAGGAACGTGAATCATTGCCCTATTCACTCTACCCGCACATGGATTGGATAAAGTAACACAAGGAAACATGCTAATCGCGACACTCATATCCGCGTAACGGCTGCAATACTCGTATCAATCATCACCTAAATTGGCTAATACCTACACTTGGGGATTGTGAAAAGGCTCTAGCATGCTCCAATCACATATAGAAAGGTAAACAAGCAAAAATCAATTCCAATTTCATGCATCCTCTCTCAATTCAACATCCAATAGAAGTTTAGCTCATCATATCCATCAATTGTGCAATTACAAAATGGAAATTGTTGAAAATCATTACAATTGAGAATAGAAAGAAGATTCTTCCCTAATTTGGTCTTGTGTCTTGATCTACCAAGCTTGATTCTTCAAATTTCCTCCAAGGAATGAGGTTGAAGCTCCTTGGTTGTAGATGAGAAGAGTGGTAGTTACGATCGTGAGAGAGAATTCTAACTTCTAAAAATGAAATATGGCAAAAGTCCCCTCCTAATTCTGATTCTCCCCCTTTTATAGACAAGAAAAATGACCCTCGGATCGCCCGGTCGAAGAATGGCTCGCCCGGTCGAAGTTAGAAACCGCCAAATTGTTGAGCAAAACAGGACTGCTCGCCCGATCCAAAACGCGCTCGGCCGAGCCTTCTTTGAACCTTGGCTCGGCCGAGCCTGCCCATGCTCGGTCGATCAAACTGTCTAAACCATGGCTCGGCCGAGCCTGCCACCGCTCGACCGGTCGAGCTCTCTGAAATGCAGCTCGGCCGAGCCTGCACAAGCTCGGGCGAGCGACACCTCAAAACCTCCAACTTCGTGCGATTTTCCACCGAAACTCCACCGAAAATGCTCGATTATGCTCAAAACTGAATCTACACACATGAAACACACAAAACACGAAAACCAAACCAAAACACAACCAATCATGAAGAAAAACCTATGATACGAGCGTAAAATAACCAAAACAAGCACACAAACACACCAAAATATAGGTCAATTTACGCACGTATCAACAAGCTGCAGAGTTTGAGGCAGGGTACCCGGAGTGTGGATGAGTACTTTAAGGAGATGTAAGTGGCTATGATCCGAGCCAATGTAGTGGAGGATAGAGAAGCAACGATGGCTAGGTTTCTGGCCGGTCTGAATTGGGAGATCCGGAATACAGTGGAGCTGCAACATTATGTCGAGCTGGAAGACATGGTCCACATGGCCATCAAGATTGAGGGACAACTCAAGAGGAGGGCCAACGGCAGTAATTCGAGGCAGAACCCCACAGGCTGGAGAGAATACCAGGCTGGAAGTGGTTCAACACCTAAGCGAGCTCCGTGGAAGAAGGAGGAGGAGCAGCCTCAAGGGGAGAAGAAGCCGTTTGTGAAGCCCAGGTCAGACTCCACAGTTCAAGGTAAAATTGTTACCACTGATTTTCGTAATAGAGACCGCAAGTGCTATAAGTGTCAGGGTTTTGGGCATATTGCTAACGATTGCCCAAATCGGAGAGTCATGGTGATTCGAGATGATGGACAGATTGTGACTGATGAAGAGACTGACCCGGAGATGCCTGATTTGGATGATCCTGATGAAGATGTAGAAGAGATTGAGGCGTCTGCAGCGTTGAATTTTGTGATGAGAAGGGCTTTGAATGCACAGCCTGCAGCCGGAGATGTGGAGCAGAGGGAGAACATCTTTCATACACGTTGTCATATCAACGATAAGGTCTGCAGCATGATTATAGATGGAGGTAGCTGCACCAATGTGGCGAGTCAGTCAATAGTGACGATGCTAGGGTTACAGGTGATGAAGCACCCTAGGCCATACAAGCTGAAGTGGCTGAATGATAGTGGCGTCATCAAAGTAGTGAAGCAAGTCAAGGTGCCGTTTCGCATTGGGAAATATGAGGATGAGGTGCTGTGTGATGTGATTCCTATGCAGGCGAGTCATATACTTTTGGGGCGTCCTTGGCAGTTTGATAGGCGTGTCAAGCATGATGGCTTCACGAACAAGTATGCCTTCGAGTACAAGCAGAGAAAGATCTCACTTGTTCCTCTGACCCCTAAACAAGTCTATGAGGATCAAGTCCAGTTGCAGAAGGAGTCGGGTGATGAGATGCAGCCACAAAGTAATAAGGAGAAAGTGGTGGTGCAACAATCCTTTCTAGCTAGGGTTGGAGATCTAAAGTGGGTGGTTCAGGAGGAGAAAGCAATGGTGTTGCTGATCTACAAGGAGAATATGGTTTTAACTAACATTCCTGATTCTCTACCCCCTTCAATTTCCTCTCTTTTGCAGGATTTTGGGGATGTTTTTCCAGATGATACCCCAGCCGGGCTGCCACCCATTCGTGGGATTGAGCATCAAATAGATTTTGTGCCGGGAGCAACCCTTCCAAATAGACCAGCTTATCGAACCAGCCCGGAGGAGACGAAGGAGTTGGAGAGGCAGATTGGAGAGTTGCTGGCCAAAGGGCACGTGAGGGAGAGTTTGAGTCCTTGTGCAGTTCCAGTTTTGCTAGTGCCCAAGAAGGACTCGACCATGAGGATGTGCTGCGATTGCCTAGCTATCAACAACATTACGGTTAAGTATCGCCATCCTATCCCTCTTTTAGATGATATGTTAGATGAATTACATGGTGCTTGTGTGTTCTCTAAGATAGATCTTCGAAGTGGTTATCATCAGATTAGGATTAAGGAGGGAGATGAGTGGAAAACTGCTTTTAAAACCAAACTTGGGTTGTATGAGTGGTTAGTCATGCCTTTCGGGTTAACCAATGCTCCTAGTACTTTTATGCGTCTTATGAACCATGTTTTGAGAGCTTTTATTGGCAGATTTGTTGTGGTTTATTTTGATGACATTCTGATTTATAGTAGGAGTTATGATGATCACTTTGAGCATTTGAAGGCTGTTTTGGATGTACTTCGCAGGGAGAGACTGTTTGCTAACATGAAGAAGTGCATCTTTTGCACGGATAAGTTGGTGTTTCTTGGTTTTGTTGTTAGTGCAGACGGAGTACAGGTGGATGAAGAAAAGATTCGAGCAATCAAGGAGTGGCCGCAGCCTAAGAATGTTGGCGATGTTCGCAGCTTTCACGGACTTGCCAGCTTTTATAGGCATTTTGTACCTCATTTCAGCAGCATTGCAGCCCCATTAACTGAAGTGATTAAGAAGACTGTGGAGTTCATATGGGGAGAAGAGCAAGAGAAGGCTTTTGAGTTGCTGAAGAACAAGTTGACCCATGCCCCGGTATTATCTCTTCCTAACTTTTCTAAGATATTTGAGATTGAATGTGATGCTTCTGGGGTTGGTATTGGTGCAGTTTTGATGCAAGAGAAGAGGCCCGTGGCATACTTCAGTGAGAAGCTGAACGTTGCAACGCTGAATTATCCTACCTACGATAAGGAGCTGTACGCCTTGGTGAGAGCCTTAAAAATGTGGCAGCACTATTTGTGGGCTAAGGAGTTCATCATTCACACCGATCATGAGTCGCTGAAGCATCTGAAGGGGCAACATAAGCTGAACAAGAGGCATGCAAGATGGATGGAGTTTGTAGAGACTTTTCCTTACGTCATCAAGTACAAGCAAGGTAAGGAAAATGTGGTGGCCGATGCACTGTCTCGCAGGTATGCCTTGATCTCTACTTTAGATGCTAAGTTGCTTGGGTTTGAATGCATTAAGAGTCTGTATATATCTGATGAGGATTTTGGTGACATTTATGCTGCATGTGAGACATCTGCTAGTGGTGAATATTTTAGACATGATGGGTTTCTATTTAGGAGAAATAAGTTGTGCATTCCTAGGAGTTCTCTACGAGAATTATTGTTGTTAGAGTCTCATAGAGGTGGTTTAATGGGTCATTTTGGTATTGCTAAGACTTTGGCTGTGTTGCATGAGCATTTCTTTTGGCCTCGCATGAAACGCGATGTTGAGAGGATCTGTGGTAGATGCATTACTTGTAAACAGGCTAAGTCTAGGTCTAGTTCCCATGGATTGTATACACCTTTACCTATTCCTACTGCACCTTGGATTGATATTTCTATGGATTTTGTGCTAGGTTTGCCACGTACTGTGCGTGGTAGTGATTCTATATTTGTTGTTGTTGATAGGTTTTCTAAGATGACACATTTTATTCCTTGTCATAAATCTGATGATGCATCACATGTTGCTAATTTGTTCTTTAGGGAAGTTGTGAGATTGCATGGTATTCCTAGGACAATTGTTTCTGATAGAGATTCTAAGTTCTTGAGTTACTTCTGGAAGACTTTGTGGTGTAAGTTAGGAACTAAACTGTTGTTTTCTACTACTTGTCATCCACAAACTGATGGTCAAACTGAAGTAGTTAATAGGACTTTATCTACTTTGTTGAGAGTTGTACTTAAGAAGAATATTAAGAATTGGGAAGAATATTTGCCTCATGTTGAGTTTGCTTATAATCGTTCAATTCATTCTGCTACTCAGTTTTCTCCTTTTGAGGTTGTGTATGGGTTTAATCCTTTAACTCCTTTAGATTTATCTCCTTTACCTGTGCAAGAGTTTACTAACCTTGATGGGCAGAAACGAGCTGATTTTGTGAAGCAGATTCATGAGAAGGCTAGGCAGAACATTGAACGCCGTACTGAGCAGTATGTCAAGCAGGCGAATAAAGGGCGCAAGAAGATGTTGTTTGAGCCTGGAGATTGGGTTTGGCTGCATATGAGAAAGGAGAGGTTTCCTTTGCAACAGAGATCGAAGTTGTTACCTCGAGGAGATGGTCCCTTCCAAGTGGTGGAGAAAGTGAATGATAATGCATACAAGTTGGACTTACCCGGTGAGTATGATGTTAGTGCTACATTTAATGCTGCTGATTTAAGTCCTTTTGATGTAGGTGATGTTTAATTCTTCCAACAGCATCGATTCTTTGGCAACATTGGCAGCCCATATATCTTTAATCAATAAGTTCAATCCAGTCCTCAAAGTCCTTGCTCGAGCTCTAGTCATCAGCCCACTCGGAATGTAGACTGGATCGTCTCTCAAAGCTGCTACTTGGGCTCCATCACCATTGGTGGAGCTTTCGAACACATACACAACTGTGGGCATATCAGAGCATAAGTTCAAAGTCAATGATGGTAAAAGAATGTGGAATGTCGATCTAAATGAGCAGGTGTGCGACTGTCGTGAATTTCAGTTGGATCTTATTCCATGCTCTCATGCCGTTGCTGCAATTCGGTTAGTAAAATATGTAAATATAATATTATTTTTATATGTAATCAAGATTATCATTTTTTTTTACTTTACAGCATGAAGGGTGATAGCATATATGATTACATTTTTCACTACTACAAGTCATCTAATTGGCGAGAAATATATGGGGGAATAGTACACACTCTTCCTCCAAAAGAAGAGTGTGTGATATCAACTGAAGCTGAAGCATGTGTTGTGTTACCCCCAATTGTGACTCGTCAAGCTGGTCGACCAAGAAAGCGGCGTCGTCCTTCAGGAGCAGAGGCAGGTCAAACATTTACTAAGAAACAACGAGCTCACAAAAAATGTAGTATTTGTAGATCTACAAGTCATACAAAACGTACATGTTTAGAGAGGGTTCAACCCAATTAAATTATTAGTATTATGTTATGCTCCTTTGATACAAAATACTGTTTCTGGATTTGAATTTTCATTCTTGAATCTCGACTTTGATTTTAATTTAAGTGTTATGATATTCTCTTTTTTTTTCGTTTTCTATTTATTGTTGTCGGCATATGTGGTTTGGACCGTTGTTTACTTGTGTTGTATTATGCATATGTGTATTCATGTGTTTGTTTAAAAATTAAGAAATATGATGTTGTGATTAAATAATTTTGGATTTTATTTTTATTATTAGTTCTTTGTTCCCAATAATGAACATTCAAGAAATGTGTGCTGCCTTCTGTCAAACTGTTCTGTTTCAAGTCACGGAATACAAGATACATATCTCTGGGAGATGGGCGATGCTTATGCTTAGAATGCATGGAATCAACCATCATGGATACAGGAGACTGCCAACCTTTAAAAACGTTATCTCTTCCCCTTTCTTGTATAGTTTTTAACATTCTTATAGAAAACTGAGTGAGATCGAGTTTTTCCAGGGCCTGAAATAAGGGGATTGTGTCTGAAGAGCAGACGGTTACAAGTGTAAGATTTTCAGCATCACTGTTTACAATTTGATGTGCTCCATTTTACTGAAAAGGCTTCAATATTCGAGTTTCTAAATAATGTATAGGCCTATGATGGACGGTCGTGGCCTATTCCGTATCAGAACGCAGCTGCAGAAGCTAACTCGGAGGTGTGAAGTTACAGCCATCCTCTCCAAACAACCAATCTGCTCTGCTGCAGCTGGGCAACAAAATAACAACTTTCGAAGAGCAGCCACAAACAGCAGCATCGCAGACATGCAGCAGAGCAACATCCAACCACCCCAACACCTCGCTGCCCTAACAAATTGCAGCACCAATCCGAAACAACAACACCAACTTCAAAACAGCAGCATCAGAACAAGCTTTCAGCAGTCAAACTACAGCAGCAAAGCATCATCTCGCAGGGAAACAAATACCCGGGTTTTCATCTATCAAAAGTTTGAGCCCTCTAGCCACATGCAGACACAAACACATGGATTTCAGTCTTTGAGAGCAACACATGGATACACAAGAAAACTTTGACCAATGAAGAGATAAATAAAGCACTTAAATATTACTCCCTCTGTCCCGGGTCTCTTGAGGCGTTTGACCGGGCACGAAGGTTAAGAAAAAGTGATTAGAAGAGTTAGTGGGGTAGGATTAGTAGGTTAATGATTAGGAGAAATAGTGGAGTATGAGAGATAGTGGGGTAGGAGTAAAGTAGGTTTAGTAGGTAATAAATTAATAAAAACTTTTCAAAAAAGGAAACGTTGCAAGTGTTTTGGGACGGATGAAAAAGGAAAACGTTGCAAGTGTCCTGGGACGGAGGGAGTATAAAATTTGGTAGTGTTAGCAAGAATCAAATGCTGAATTTATATACCTTTTGGAGAATCCAGACTTTGAGAGAACTACTTAGAAATACCTACAAATACACTTGCAGAAAACCAAATAAGCATTCATAACAGACAAGTCATGGGCTTTAAAAAGGAAAAAGAAAACTTTCGATGCGGTATACAGATTCAAGAAAAAAGAATACCAATTAACCCCATTTGCTTCAATTCGCAAACACAGAAACCCGTTCATGATCAGATTCAAGAAACACATAGAAATGTGCACAAATAAATATAAAAAAATAAACAATCATCGATATCAGTCGAGAGATAGAGACAGGTAACGCGGGAATACTTGGAAGTGGTCTGGCCTTTGTAGAGTTCAGCGTTGCAAGAAAAAGCACCCTTGTGTAGCCAAGAATAAGTGTCAACAACAACAATACAACCCTCCAGCTCCTTGATATGAATGGGGTTCATTATCGATTTCAAAAGCGGCAGCAACCCCTGTATACCCATATCCAAATCTTGATCGAGAATTTAAAAAAACTCAACAAGATGATTTCTTGGCAATTGCAGGTCGCGGCGAAATTGAAACGAGCTTCTTGCGCTCACAGCCCCCCTCACGTTGGAATATCCCCATCTATTTTTTTTTTTTTTTTTTTTTTTTGAGAGACTGATATCCCCATCTTTAAATTGCTTATTGTTGGGGATTTTGAAAACCCCACGGTAGAAATTAGAAATGAACTCAAACCTTAAAGAAAGGGTAAATTAGACTTTTGACTTACTTTTTGTTATTTTGTGCATTTTTTTATAGAAGCTGCTATTTTTTGAATGTGATTTAAATTTTTTGATATTTTAAATTATTTCCTCAATTCCAAATGGGACTAATGCCAAGGGACGGAGGGAGTATTTTATATTTCTTACTAATTTTAACTAACGAGTTCACTCACGAAATCAAAAGTTGAATATTATAATTCCCAAATTTAATTCATTTAATAAATGAGCTTCACTAAACGAGCTCAAACGGCGAATCGAGATTCATGCATTAATCTGTCATCATATTTGTAAAACCAACTAATTTAGCTAGCGAAAATAATATTAAATAGGCCCAAATATATATGGACCATCTGATCTAGCTGACCTATTTTCTCGTCTTGCCCAATTTTAAACTCAAAATATCTTCTTACGTATATTATGCGTTTCGTCTAATCAAAATGGTGGCCCATCTAGTCTAGAAGTAAAGGTTAATTAAACTTTTACAAAGAAAAATAATTACGTAATCAAGTAAAAACATCATCTCATAATAATAACAAAATACTTAAAAATTTGTACAATAAAATTAATCTCGATATTATATAAAATCTATCTATATCTATACTATAATAAAAAAGTGTGAAAATAATTGTTCCTTCCAAAATTATAAAAAAATCCATAAGTGTATTAAAAATATTATTATTATAAATTATATCAAAAAATTATTTAGTTGAGTTGATTTGAGGTGGCAAATTTAAGTTTTTTGTCCAAATTGTCAGGGTTCAAATCCCACTGTCAACTAATGTATATTAAAATTTTTAGTTTTTACACAAAGATTATATCTATAATAAAAGCTCCATTCATCAATTTTATTTTAAACATAGAGACAAAAAATTGCCCAAAATTTATAATTCGGCCTAATTTTTTATTTTTATTTTTTAAAAAGCATTTGAATAATTAATAAAACTCAAATATGTGCTCAAGAATTACAAGTCAAAATTATTTCAAAGATGTCTAAATATGATAAATTGTCTATTACACAAAGAAAACAAAATATTACATGGTTATATAAATTGTTATGACTCAAAAATGAACAAGCCCATTTGTCAAGTTCATCAAAGAAGAAAAATCCAAAAGAATGTATTTCGGAGCTCGAGCTACGAGTCTCGAGCTCGAGGAGATGCACCTCAAACTCGAACAAGGAATCATGAAGTTCGAGCTACTTTTGGATTAGCATGAAAACAGCTTGTCGTAAAGAAGCGCGTCGGTTCGAGGAGCTGCTTCGAATGAAGCAATGCGACTTCCCATAAGACTCACTTTTTTGTATTGACTTTCTATAAATAGAATTGTAATTATGAGACCAAGACATTCAATTCCAAAGCAATAAATACAACAATAAAAGCAAAGTATTCAAGCTTTATTTACAATCAAGCGTTTATTTCAATTGTCTTGTGTATTTTTTATTCCAAATTTGTCTAGTATTCTTATTTAAAAAAGCCTCTTAAAAATCCACCATTAACAATTGGCGCTAGAAGGAGGGCTCAATAAGAAAGAACGATAAGATGGAAAACAACAATCAGCTACCAATCGGACACGGAGTTTTTCGCAGTGCAGCTGAGTTCGAAGCCGAGCTCAAACGTCGTGAAGACGAGCTTCGAACTCTCCAAGCGGAGAACAGAAGGGTCACCGAAGAGGCTGAAGCTCTTCGGCAACAGTTGGCCCTGATCAATGACGACAACGAGGGCCAAAGCGAAGCCCAGTCAAGAACTCGTCAAAACAGAGACGAGGGGGAAGACGAGCAGCCCCCTCCCGAGGATGAAGCTGCTTCTAGAGCTCGGACTGAGCCTGCTGATAGCTAGGCTCCGACCGAGGATGGGGAGTCCCGAGAAAAGATAAAGTTGCTCGAGAAACATCTCGAGCAAATGCAGAAATTCATCTCACTTATCCCCGGAGCTCCAACTCCTCCGAGGAATATACCACTTGAGAGCTACGCCGAGTCTCCCTTCACTCAAAGGATCTCGACCGTACAGATTTCTTCTCGTTTCACTATGCCGAACATAAAGGCATATGACGGGAAGACCGACCCGGACGAATTCATCACGCTATACAAGATGAAGATGCAGACCGCAGTGATCCCTGATCATCAACGCGAAGCCTGCATGTGCAAAAGTTTTGGAGCGTGCATGGACGGACCAGCCATGCAATGGTTCATGCATCTAGCCCCGAACTCCATTTCTTCGCTTGCCGAGCTGAACGACTCTTTCGTTCAGCATTTTTCCACTAGCCGAAGAACGCAAAAGAGGTCGGACGACCTTTATTCCGTCGTCCAGAAGGAGAACGAATCCCTTCAAGACTTTTTGAAGAGGTTCAACTCAGTAAAAGTTACCATTCCAAACTGCCTCGAGGAAACGGCAGTTGCGGCATTCAAGAAGGGCCTCAGAAGAAATTCTAGTCTCTTCTGGAAATTGGTCAAATACCCCTGCTCGACCATGGCAGAAGTATTATGCCGAGCCGAAGCTCAAATTCGACAGGAGGTCGAAGAGGAGAACTTCGGCCAGAGAAACAAGGGAAAGGCACCGACCCACCAATCTGATAAGAAAAGTGAGGCACGGAGCAACAATCGGTACTAACCCTACCCTGCTCGAACGGAATCGTCCAAGCAGGGGACGAAGGTAGTCTCCAACGCCCCTCAAGGGAAGTCACCAATACCTCTCTGAACTGCTGTTCGAGAGATGCAAAAAATTGGAAACGAGGTCCGCTGGCCTTGGAGAATGATAACAAATCCCGAGCTCAGGGATATGTCCCTCTACTGTGATTTTCATCAAGACCACGGCCACAAAACTGAGGACTGCAGAGACCTCAAAAGAGAAGTTGATCGACTTCTCGCCGAAGGACTCTTAACATGCCCAAAACTCGCGGACAAGAAAAGGGTTTGGACAAGGAACAAAAAGAATGGCTGAGGTCAAAATCAAAAAAATAAGACCCCGGCCACAGGGGCTAACCAACAACCACTCCCTGAAGAGCCGAAGCAGCCAGAGATCGAACGGGTCATTAACGTCCTCACAGGGGGCTCCTCAATGACCGGTTCATCTCGGATTGCGGCCAAAAAACATTGCCGGGAGATGATGAATCAGCCCGTTCAACAAATCGAGGCATCCCCTCTCGAGGTATGTTTCGGGGCCGAGGACGAGCTTGAAGCTCGTCATCCTCACGATGATGCACTCGTCATCACCTTAATGATAGCAAATTGCCAAGTCAAGAGAATCCTCATTGACACCGGCACCTCCTCGAATGTCATTTTCCTCAAGACGCTGCGAGGTATGGGAATCTCAGAGAAGAATATAGTCGACAACCCAATAATGCTCGTTGGGTTCAGTGGGGAAAGGTTGGATTCGCTCGGTTAAGTGACATTACCAGTGTTCGTCGAAGGAATAAATTTGCCGACCCGTTTCCAAGTCATCGACGCCCCTTCCGCATACAATGTATTAGTAGGACGACCCTGGATACATGCGATGAAGGCGGTACCTTCTTCCTATCACAAAATGGTGAAATTTCCCACTCCATGGGGAGTTCGAACCATCCGAGGTGATCAATTGGCAGCAAGGAGCTGTTACGAAATAACGCTCCGAACAGTACACATGATTGAGGCCGAGCAAGTCGAAGGAAGCTCAGAAGTCTCAATCGACCTCGATGATCCTGTTCAAATAGCTTTCCTCGGAGAAAGATTGAATGACGAGCAGCGACGAGAAATGCAAAATCTTCTTGTTCAAAATCGGGAAAATTTTGCATTTTCACATTCTGACATGCCAGGGATCGATCCCTCGATCATCTCGCACAGACTACATGTGGATTCGAAATTTAAACCCATAAAACAAAAACGAAGAAGATTTGCACCAGAACGGAATGAGGCAATCGCCGAAGAGGTCCGAAACCTGCTCAAAGTCGGATTCATTAGGGAAGTTAAGTATCCCGAATGGTTGGCAAACATAGTGGTGGTGAAAAAGAAAAATGGCAAGAATCGAGTTTGTGTGGACTATACGGACCTGAACAAAGCTTGTCCGAAGGATCCTTTTCCACTTCCACACATTGATCGATTGGTCGATGCAACCGCGGGCTTCGAAGTCACGAGCTTTATGGATGCCTTTTCGGGATACAATCAAATTAAAATGTATCCCCCCGATCAAGAAAAAATAGCTTTCATGACGAATCAAGGGATCTACTGTTACAAAGTTATGCCTTTCGGCCTCAAGAATGCCGGTTCGACCTATCAAAGATTGATGAACCGCATGTTCGAACATTAGATTGGTCGAACAATGGAGGTGTATATAGATGACATCTTGGTGAAGTCGAACTCGTTCGATGAACATCTTCGGCATCTGACAGAGACTTTTCAGATATTAAATCAATTCAACATGAGATTGAATCCGACGAAGTGTATCTTTGGTGTTTCTTCCGGAAAGTTTCTTGGATACATAGTGAGTCGACGAGGAATCGAAGCCGATCCACTCCAAATCAAAGCAATCCAGAACATACAACCACCGAATAACGTGATGGATGTACAACGAATGATCGGCAAACTAGCCGCGATCAACAGATTCGTAGCACGGTACTCGGACAGAACAAGCCCTTTCTTCTCCTTATTAAGGAAGGCCAAAAAATTCGAATGGACGAAGGAATGTGACGAAGCACTCGCTTCTATCAAATAGTATCTAACTCAACCTCTCGTCCTCGCTAAAGCCGAACATGGAGATGAATTACAATTGTACGTGGTCGTCTCCGAAAAAGCTATAAGTGGCGTCCTTGTTCGAGAAATAGATGGGAACCACACCCCATCTATTATGTAAGCCGAACACTCCTTGATGCTGAAACACGGTATCCAGCCTTGGAAAAACTCATCCTTGCCTTGGTTATGGCTTCAAGAAAATTGAGACCATATTTAGAATCACATCAAGTGAAGGTTGTTTCATCATTCCCAATTCGACATGTTCTGTCCAAACCGGATTTATCTTGAAGAATGATGAAATGGGCTATCGAGCTTGGAGGCTATGGCCTGCTATTCGAGCCACGAAATACAATAAAATAACAAATACTGGCTGACTTCATAGCAGACTACACTCCAGGACTACAAGTTATGGCCGAGGTCGAGCTCGGATCAAATTCAAATATCTTAGAATTCTGGACCCTTGCTATAGACGGTTCCAGTAATTCTAGGGGGAGTGGAGCCGGGATATTACTCATATCCCCCGAAAAATGGGTGATCGAAAGGGCAATACACTTCGAATTCCGAACAACAAATAATATCGTGGAGTACGAGGCATTGATTGCCGGGCTACATCTAGCATTAGATCTCAGAGTACGGATGTTAAAAATAGAATCCGACTCACAACTCGTCGTCAATCAAGTACGAGGGGAATTCCAAGCTCGAGATGCTAGAATGTTAGCATATCACGAGTTAGCAAAAGAGCTCGAATCAAAGTTCGAAGCGGTAGAAGTCTCACACATACCTCGGGAAGAAAATTCGCATGCCGATGCATTGGCAAATTTAGCCGCGGCTGCAAGCACTTTTGGAACTCGAACTATACCTATGACGGTCGCACTCTGGCCAGCCACAAGAGATCGTGAGTACGAGCCGATGGAAGTATGCCCGACTAACGAGGCTCCAGAATCTTGGATGTCCCCAATCATAAAGTATATTTCCGATGGAGTTCTGCCACAATCAAAACCTGAAGCAGCTCGGTTAATACGAAGAGCAGCTCGGTTCTCTATCCTTGATGGCCAGTTATATAAAAGATCCTTTCAAGGTCCCTAACTAAAATCATATCGGAAGCGGATCGCATCTCGGTATTATCCGAGATCCACTCTGGAAGTTGTGGAAATCACTCGGGTCCAAGGAGCCTAGCCCACAAAACGATAACGACAGGATTCTATTGGCCGACCTTGAAAAAGTATGCCGAGGAAGTTGTTCGAAAATGCGACAACTGTCAAAGGTTTGCGAATTCGACACACTTACATGCCGAACCTCTTCATTCAATCACCCCGGCTTGGCCATTTTGCCGCTGGGGAATCGACATCGTGGGAAAACTACTAAAGGCAGCTGGACAAAAAGAATATTTAGTAGTTGCTACGGACTACTTCACAAAGTTGGTTGAGGCCGAGCCCCTGTCCAGAGAACGAGATACCGAGATGATCAACTTCGTATGGAAGAATATAGTTTGTCGGTTCGATTTACGTCGAGAAATCATAACGGACAATGGACGCCAATTCACCAGCAAAAAATTTAAAGATTACTGCAAAACGATCGGAGCTCGGCTATTGTTTTCTACACCAAGATACCCTGAAGCAAATGGTTTGGCCGAATCATCTAACAAAACGATCATCAACATTTTGAAGAAAAATCTATCGGCCAAAAAATCAGCTTGGGTCGAAGAGCTTCCGGCCGTATTATGGGCCTACCGAACTACATATAAAACCGCAACAGGAGAATCCCCTTTCTCTCTTGCATTCGGAGTCAAGGCCGTTTCCCCAATTGAAGCAATTCAAGGTAGCCCGACGGTCAAGCTATTCGACGAAGAGCAAAACAAAGAAAAACTCTTCGATTCCCTCGAGCTGCTTGATGAAAGGAGAATGGAAGCCTCGGGACGAATGACTAAACTTCAGAGGAGTGTGGAAAAATTCTACAACAAGTCGGTTCGTCTAAGGTCATTCCAAGTCGGGGATTGGGTTCTTCGGCAAGTCTTTGATCACTGTAATTTCTACAGATTAATTATAGAAATAGTGGCAAATAAATTTGTAAACCCTAAGGTTATCGATCCAGGGGAATGAAGCAAAGAAAAATCCTAAATACTAAATCAGACGTTCTTAAAATACTGGTTAGGAAAAGCAATTAAAAAGTTTTGGTTGTTTTGAAATTTGCAATACTTGCTAATGAAAATTAAACAGGAAATTAAAAAAGCTTTTGAAGTCAAATAAGAGAAGCACAGATTCCAGGGATATCTACCTTTCAAGTATGACATGGATGAATGAATTGATTAATTCCCAATTTTAATTCCTCTTCGTAGTGAAACATGAGAAAAGTATTACGAACTTCTTTGTTGGATAATTCGTAAAGTAGATTAATTAATTACCTATCTCCGCTCGGTCTCAAGATAAATTAACTAACTCCAAAGATCTACAGATTTATTCCTACAATTAATCTCCTTCAGTTACGACAAGAAATCAAATTATATTGTGAAAATCTCTTTCGATTGAAAACTATCATAGTTACGTCTCAAGTAATCAACTAGATAATCTTAAGATGTGGCCAACAAATCAAGATTATGAATAAGCACAGATTTCACAAACTACGAAGGGAAAGGGAAAATAATTCAATCAATCAAAACATGTATACATTGATAGTTCGAAACCCTAGAATCCGAGAAAAGATTTAGTTACACATATTCACAGTAATATTCATCATAGAAAAATACAACCTGAATTGCATAAGAACTGGAATCCGGAAATCTTCCCGCATGGATTTGTCTTCAAACATAAAACTCTAAAAAAAACTCTTGGAATCTCTCAAAATCTAAAATCTAGAATAAAACACGATTGAGAATGAGTGGGGCTTCTGAAAAATCGAATTTACAAAGTTATATATAGAGGTGGAGGTGTATCAAATCAAATCTAGGGCTAAAGATATGAAAAATCTCGAATTCAGCCAATTTCCCGCGCCAGGAGGTCCGCGTCGATCGACGAGGCATCCCCGTCGATCGACGTGGCCTTCAATTCGTCGTCGATAGATGCTGATTGGCGTCTGTCGACGCAGCTTCTCGCCCCTTCTGCGCGGTCTCACGGTTTTGGCCATAACTTCCTCTCCTGAACTCCGATTGACCCGATTCCAGTTGCGTTGGAGAGCTAACTCAAAGCATCATCCATTGCCATGCACCAATAGCCCGAATTCCTCTTGTGGAAAAACTCTTCACTGCTACTCTTACACGTCACTGCTTTCGGAACGGTCTTCTCATGAGTTTAGGCCTAAAAACCTGCATAAACATCAAAACACACCTAAAACCACCTAATACTGACATCATGCATAAAATATATATATAAACTCAATAAAACTACATAAAATAATATAAAAATAACATAGATAAGTGAGTGAAATAACGAGCTTATCAAATCCCCCAAACTTGAACGTTTGATTGTCCTCAATCAATATGCAAGAAAGAAATCAAAAGATCAAGTGATTAAAGTGCAATGCCTCACAAGATTCATCACAGTCAAGAACCAATAATCCACTACCCACAAGCAATTTGAAAGAGACAGAAAATTCATCAACCGTGGTGTTGGTCCCGGATTATCAGGGTATAACTTGGCAGCGGAAAATGTGTTAATTCGTTTCTTACGCTCTGCTGGTTACTCAGCTGACTGGGACCTTGTCAGCTGGTAAGTCAACTGGCACTCTGAGTACTCAGCTGACTAGCGACTGGCTCGTCAGCTGGTAGCTCAAGACTTAGAATATTTTTAGCCTTGTTTGCCCAGTTATATCAGTTTTCAGATATACACCAGCACTTGGGTGCTGGGTTTTAAATCAGTATGAAATGCAGAAAGCTGATAAAAGACACAGGATTTATAGTGGTTCGATCAACTGATCTACGTCCACTCTCCAGTCGTAGCACTGGAAATTTCACTAAGAGTAATCGGGTACAAGCGTCCTACGATCTATCTCTAGCTGGTGAATGCCTCGTCCACCAGTTCACTAGATCAACCGCTCCCGGCCTTGTCCTTCTTCAACTCTGATCAGCTGTTGGAGTGCGAGCACGTCACTTCAACCTCCTTAGCTTCACTGGGTGTTTAGTTCTCCCAAGAACGTGTCTTCTCAATACGGCAAAAAGCCCGTAATAACTCAGGTGTTGGCTGGCACAAGAGCTGCTGTGAACTTCCTCAGAAGAGAAAGAACACCAACGAGATCTGTAACTTACAAGCTGGAAGCTTGAAGTCTCGTGTTTGAATAAATCAACACACGGAAAAGCTTTAAGTAAAGCCTCGAAAGATTTGCTTGCTTGCTTGAGCGTAATAAATTCTGAGTCTTTCGGTAGGTCAAGCGAGAGAGAAGAGTATTGAATGTTGATGGATCCCAGGTATTTATAGACGTGGGATCCCATTCAAATTTCTAGCCGTTTGGACTCATCCGGAAAAGGTCTCTGTCCTCGCATGTCCTTCTGACGGCGGCAGGTAGGAATTTCCGGAAAGCGCCATGCTTTTGTCCACTTTATCTGACATTGATCTCTTTATGTCAGAACGGCACTATTCGTCAGTACGAGGAATCGGAACTGGTGTCTTGAACTGATAGACTTTAAGGTATCCTCCCTTAAAGTCATACTTTGTCAGTTTATTCCTCAGACGAATCTTCTTTTTTTTTCTCTAAGACTCTGGGAGAGTGAATCTTGAATTCTGCTGGTAACATCCGACTGGTAGAACATTCTGGTGATCTTGTGCTGGCAGTCTCTGCTGGTGACTTGCATTGGCACAATCTAAGTCTACCAATTTGTCTGATGTTAACTCTTGAAATCTCCCATGACTGGTGGCTTCACCGCTGGTGAACAGTGTCAGTGAGAACACCTATTCTGCTGGTGAGTTTTGTCAGCCGCCTGCTGATGAAACCCTTCCCAACTGGTGAACAGTGACCAGCCAGTAGCTCTTCTCATGCTGGTGAACAGTGTCAGCACGAGTCTTGTCAGTCGCTTGCTGGTGAGACTTTTCTCAACTGGTAAGTACATCTCATGCTGGTGAACAGTAGCCAGCATGAGTCTTGATCAGCTGCGACTTACAACTCAAAAGACCTAAACAGGACTTTACATTTGAGATCTAGAGCTATCTAGAGACAACTGACGCTGGTAGGACTTAGGATTTGATCCACCAAAACACCAAACTAGAATCTAAACAAGTAGCTACTGTGGAGAGGAAACTTAGCCAAATTTCCCAACAATTTCCCCCTTTTTGGTGCGATCAAAGCCTAACCAGCGAGCACTCAGCTGATGAGGAAAGTTACAAAGTATTTCAGGGTTTTACAAAATGAACCTATCAGATCTAAACCCATGAAACCACTTCCTCACATCAGCTCTAACTAAAATCTTCCCCCTCAAACAAAAAGGGATATTGCTCGTTTAAAATATGATAATTGAAATCAGAGCAAAAAGATTTAAAGTGTGTGATACGAGTGTTGGTGCTGATTACACTGGAAGTGTAAGTTCAGCTGGTAAGTAAATACTCAGACAATTTGTTGGACAATGAGGAATTGTCATCAACTTGTCAGTAATCAATCCATTAATATGTTGCAGTTACAAGTACAGGATAGAAAACTGACTAGTCTAGAGATACAAGTACTTACAACAAAATGAAGAAGCTAGACTATGGCTGAGAAGATGATCCTGGTGATTGAGTTCTGCTGGTTAAGGACCTCAGGATCTCAGTGAGCGCTGCCATATCTTGTCTGCTCTTCTCCCTTTCCTCAGCAGCTATCCTCCTCTCCTCTTCAGCAAGACGGGCTCTCTCAGCCTCAGCACGTGCTCGCGCATTTTCCCCCTCTTGGATCCGCGCCAAAAAGGAGGACACTCCAGCGGTGAATGACTCCATTTGTTGAGTCATCTCGGTTCGGAAGCTGGCGAAGCGCTGGTCCATCCTGGCATCAATGATTGCAAGAAGCTGCGCAGGGGGATGGATCTCAGAGATTGGCTGTGCTGATACTTCAATGGAAGAGGAAGGTACATCAGTTGCGGAAGGAGCCGCTGCTGGTTCAGATGCAGTTGATATCTCCATCGGGGCTGGCTCCTCCGCTGGCACTGCAGCTGCTACTGGTGCCTCTGCTTGTACATCAGCTGCTGCTGACTCTTCTACTTGTATATCAGCTGCTGGCTCTGCTACTGGCACTGCAGCTGGAGCTGTCTGGACTTCTTCAAAAACGGGTGGGGCTGTAAAATCAACCACTTGCCAGTCCATATGATCAGGGACGAGATCGCCCGAGACAATAGGAACAGGAGGGACGGCAAGGGTCAGCCACAAACCACTAGAAGGATCCTCCTCCACAATGTGGTCTACCAGCAAGGCGCAGGCAGCCATGTCGAACAGGATAGCATGATAGGGAGGGATCCTCGGGAGGGTAACCAGCACGTTGAGGCGTCGGAGCGCGTACGTCAGCTGGTACCCCCGACTGGTGACTCGGAACTGGAGGAAAGGTAACTTGACCTTTTTCCGTGGCGGGAGACCGGAGCTTCCAGTCAGCTGCCTATACTCTGCAATTTTCAGCAAGCGTCGCATGATCCTCCTTGTAGACAGCTGCTGGGGGTACTCAGGATCAGTGCCCATGAAAGCATTAGCCCACTCCTCCTCCGCTCTCCAGTAGGCAAGACCCAGCCTGGCATAGAGAACCGCCCGCTTCTCCACAGTCAGCAGGCGCTGGCATCTATCAAAAATCCGCCATCTCCGGAACTCCAGACATAGGTCCGGATCCACCCTCCAGAGTCTACGGTAGCTGGATATCATCTCGCCATTGACGGCATTTTCCACCTCCACCGTGATGTTCTCAGCATACTCATAGAGAGTGGAGTTGTAATATTCCACTGGCTGCAGGGGCAGGCACCAGTCAGAGATTTTGGAGGCATATACCGACTGGTGGGGGAGTCCGCTGAAGGGTATGATGTTGAATGCAGATGGCTCTGGCACTCTTGAGTTATAAAAAGCCATCTCCCCGCGCTGCTCCCACCGGTGCACCCCTGTCACTCGAGCCTGGAAGGTATCCTCATCAACCAGTTGATGCTCTTGGATGCAGAGCATATAAGGGCACCTTTCAGTTCGTGCACGCCTAACTGGTGGTGTAGAGAATGCTGCTGGTCGCCCGGAAGTTGATGTCGAGGCATCTGTGGATCGGGGGCGACTGGCAGGATGATGAGCCTTATCATCAATGTCTGGGAACAGATCCCTTGGCTCCATCCTCTGCACCATTGAGTAATGACTCACCTCCGCAGCTGGCTCCTGCTCTGGCTCCTCAGCCCTTGGTTCCTCTTCATCCTCGGATTCAGAACTGACATCCGAGAAGCTCGCCAGTTGTACCGGGGTGGTCGCCCGCTCTTCTGATACTCCACTGGCACCCCCTTGCGCGGCCAGTGGGTCTTCTGCAGCTCCTCCACTGGCTTCCCCTTGCGCAGCCAGTGGGACGTCCTCACCTCCACCAGTACCTTCCTCTTTCTCCTGGTACTGGTCCACGATAGACATAATGTCTTCGTCAGTACCCATCACCAGCAGGCGTTCAAAGGTTTCTTCAGGTAGGAGCTCGCCTGGTGGGGCTGGTGCTGGTCGGCCGGCACATGAGATTTCGAGTGCTTTTCCTTTGCCCTTGGCCGCCAGTCTCATCTGTTCTGCCAGCTCTGCCTGGCGCCTGGCCTCTGTTTCTGCCTTTATCTTGGCAAACCTCTCATCCCTGGCTGCCAGCTCCGCCTCCCTCTTCTGCTGGTCGGCCAAGGCCTTCAGCCTTGCCTGGGCTTGCTTCCTCCTGACTATGGAGGCTTGCTGCTCCTTCTTCGCCTGCTCCACCAGCTTCTGAGCTCTGGTCTGGATTCGCTTCCTCTTGCGAGTCATCCTTTCGAGGGTCTCCTCCTCAGTCAGTCCCAAGACGGACTTCTTGACTGGGATGGAGATCTTCCCAGACTCAGGGTCATATGCAACAGCTGATGGTGGCTGCTGGTGCTGGGAGGTCTTGGGCTTCTTGTGGGATGGCTTCTTGGTGACTGGTACCAGTTGTACGTCCCGTGGGTGGACACCAGTCGCCTCAGCCACCGCGCCTTCCATGGTTTCGAAAAGAGACTCCGTCTCCAGCTTCCTCTTCAACTGAGCCCTTGCCTCCTCAGTCAGTGGGAGAGCCACAGCTGGCACTTGCTCTCCCAGGTCTTCTGAGTCCTCCTCAGAAACGACCTCAGCAGGGTCCACTGCTGACTTCCCTTTCAGCCTCCGTGGCTTCTTGTAATCTGGGTGAGGCAGCTTCGCCTTCGTGGCTGGTATGAAGTCGGAACCAACCAGCTGTTCCCCCTGATCCACGCCATCACCCAATTCCATCTCCAGGATGTGGCTGATCCTCAGCCCGAAGGATACGGTGTGGGCAAATCTCCCTTCCGTTGGCACGATTATGTTCCGCGCCACATTCTCCAGCAACCGGCCAAAGAAAAATTCGGCCCAGTTACCCTGAATTCCATCCACCAGGGCACACATCACGGAGAACTTCCGCAGGCTCAACTCGGCGTACGAGCCGACTTCGCATTGCAGCATGCGAACCACAATATCGCACACCATTTGCCAGTACTCCTCCATCTCGGACTTCTTCATGCCAGTCCGGAAGGCGGTGACTTCTGGCTTCTTCCACTGCGCCCACCTCCTCCGGAATTCCACCGTATCATCCTGAAGATACGTGGCCACTTCTTCTCCTTCATTCCTCAGTCCGAAGAGATCGGCGAGGTATTCCGCGGTGACGGTGATGAG
>JAPKLW010004116.1:0-30566 GCA_026898455.1 Plectranthus barbatus
AGAAGAAACTACACCAAGTAAAAGATAATAAGAAAAGAAAACTCCCTAAAGTGTAGGCTCCTCCATGATCTGTGCTTGTGGTGATGGAGAGTGGAAGCTCATCCTGGATAAAAACGAGGGCTACAACTTCAAATTCCAGCTTCCAGGCATTTAGCGTGATCATGTCGTATTCTCATACTGCTGCAACAACTCGTAGCATGATCAAGTCTTATTTCCGCATTGCTCCGCTGAATCGTTTTCCTGAAAAACACGATATAAAATTGAAAACACAACATCAACCACCATTATTTTTTCTTTTCTTTTATTTTATATGAAAAACTAAATAAACATTATTTAAACATTAAAGTATAAATTGAGAACTAAAAATGCAAGAAATAAGAGAATTGCATATATATGAATAACTAGAATAAACTTGGGTTACCTCCCAAGAAGCGTCTTTTACGTCTTTGACTAGACGTTAGTAGACATCTTGTTATGAGATTATCCATAGTCCATCGTCTCCACCTTAGCAGCAGGAATGATAGCATAGACAAGTTTAGCACGATGTCTACAAGTCTCCAAACATTTAATTACAACTGCACCATCAGAAATGATATTAATAACAATAAGTAGACCAATCCATATTGAACAAAATTTACCAGAAAATAATTTCAAACAAGGATTAAATAAAGGGACATTGTTATAATTAGAAAATATTTTCTGGAAAATCCTTTGCTTGTGAAATGTTTGGGGTTTTCTCTTCGAGATTGTAACAACATCATCACCAATACCATCATGCTTACCTTACTTCTTTACCTTGACTTCCAAATCATTTTTGAATAGTTGGCATGAAGAAGTAGTAGTTCCTAGAAAGCTCTTAACAAACCTCTTGTAGGACCAAAATCTCTTGGGCACAATACGAATGGGATTTACCCAATCATCATAAAAAATGGGATAAATCACACCAGGCTGATATAGCTTCAAATTTTCCCTCTTTATTTTCTTTATGACATCAGGATGCACAATAAGCTCCATGCTAAGCTTCAATCCCAATTTCGGTTCCTGCACACAACAAGAGAAAGGCTTGTGAGCGGATGTGGTTGTAACCAAATCCAATACCTCAACACTCTCGGAGATGTCTGGTAGCTTTTCATCATCTTTCTCCTGAACATTATGCTTTGGTGCCTCGACTATGTGAAGTTTCTCCGGAGTTCCGTCATTTTCTGTTAATCGAGCTACTTCAACATCATCCATTTCATCTTCTTCAACCTGCTTGTGCTTCATTAGTTTCTGCAACTCTTGATTCCTTGAAAACAAATCTGGTGCATAGCTTGCACACAATAGCGGTGTAGTGACTCTGAATGATGAGTTGTTCGGAATACCCAAGTTGAGGATAGCATGCACACAATAGCGGTGTAGTGACTCTGAATCTCCTTGCTGAAAGCAACATATTTCTCGCCGTATACTTGCAGCTCTTAAAGTAGGAAAATATTTGTTGAGAAATTGTGTAGCCATGTCATTCCAAGTACTGATCGAGCTTGGAACCGAACAGAAAAACCAATCTTTAGCACAATCAAATAAAGAGAATGGAAAAGCTCGTAATTTAACTTGATCTACTGATACTCCTGAAGGTTTCATTGTTGAACACACAATATGGTAATCCTTTAAATGCTTGTAAGGATTCTCATTCCGTAGGCCTCGAAAGGTTGGTAACATATGTATAAGTTCAAATGGCATCTCAAATTCTACTTCCAAATCTTCATAATTGATGCACACAGATAATTGTGAGATGTTTGGAGTAAGAAGTTCTCACAAAGTAAGCTCAGCCATGATATCTTCGATCTAAACTTCCTGAATTTTTTTTTGGGGGAAAGGGTGCAAAAAGTGTAAAAAAAAAATTAAAATTAAACAGAAATTAATATTAAATGAAATAAATGAAAATAAAAGAAATGTTGAAATCAATTTGATAAATGTCTCCCCGGCAACGGCGCCAAAATTTGACAGGCTTGTCGAGGCCTTAAAAAATAATCCTGCTTAAGACAAATAACTTGTAGAGCGGTGAGCATGGTCGAATCCACCGAGAGACCGTATTAAATCAATTTCAATAATTAAAATAAAATAAAACAATAATAAACCAAAGCAAATAAATTGAGGCGGGGGTGTTTGGATTTTCAGATTTATAAACTAAAGAAAGCAATTAAAGAGAATAAACTTATTGGATTGAAACAAATCTAGTTGAGGAGCAAATTACAGGAATTGAATTACAAGTCGATCATCATTTACTTCAAATAATCATAAAATATCCATGAATAAATTCATTTATAACTCAGCGTATATAAATTGATACTAATCAACAATCTTACCCAGCATAAGAAATAAGATTAGTTCTTTATCTTGCTAAACCTCATAAATTACACCCAACATGAATTTAATCGGCTTGTGTCTACTCGTGTTAGTAAATTAACGCCCAACACGCAATCAATCTAACTAGACAATACGATTGATCCAATTAACAAATGTAGCTACGAGCCCGAAGATGTTAATCCAGCCAAATTGATAGATGAAAAGTGCAAGAAAAGAATATTCAAATCTAGAAAAGCATGTAAACATGTAAACTCACAACTCAATAATTTAAAACCTGGAGAGTCCTTCAACTAGAAACAATATTTAGCTAACCATGATTTTCTGGAACAAAAGAAATACTACAAGTAACAATTCTTGCTATTCAAGTCTGCCCAAATTTCCTATCTAATCTCCCTATTTATTCCATAAAATCTAGAGCTAAGTAAGGAAATAAATCAAAATCAAATAAGGAAATAAAGCACCTTCCAAAAATATAATAGTAACTCCTCCTAAAAGTAGGATCAAATATAATTTGATTGATAAATTAAATCCACACAATCCTGGAAATAATGTCTTCAATAACCGCTGATTTCAAATCCCGACTTTTAATGAAATGGCGCAGATCCGGTGTGCTAGTAAGGCATGGCTGAGCTGCAATGTCGACTTAAGGCAAGACCTTGGCAGTCCTGATTGCATAATTTTTCTACTTCTTTAGCAATCATAAAATATGCTCACTAAATACATCAAGTGTACTTGAGCTTGATTTTGACCTTCAAACACAAAAGCAACCAACATTACATTATTTCAAGCATTTAAACATTAAAAATAGGGGAATCTAGATATGAAATAGATAGCTAAAATCAAGCTCATCAGAGCTTCCCTAAACTAGAGGGAGTTCAAAAATCTTATTTTGCAAGTTAATATTTAATAATTTATTTTAACTTGAAATGAAATCAATAAGATTATGTTAATTTAAAAAATGACAAAGTTATAGAATTCCTATTTATATACTTTTTCAACATAAATTACAAAGGAAAAATTATGCTTACAGTTCTAAAAACTACTTAATAAAAAAGTTAAAGAAAGATTGAAATTTATGATTTTTAATGTTTTTTAGGAGAAAAACATTTTTATTATTTATTGCATTTTTATACAGTTAAATAAATAAAATATTGTTGGTCCCATGATTAGAGTTGGTGCAAAACCTGTTCTATAAAAATCTTCCCCCTCAGAAGGAGAGATATTGCTCGATTAAATCATTAAATGAAAATTAATCATGCTGATTACACTAGAGTGTGTAAGTTCAACCTATGAAAAATTAGAAGTGAGTTTGAACTAAGAGTTTTTGTCATCAAACTTGCAAGTTAATCATTTAAAAGATAAGAGATTACATGTACATTGAAACACTTGCGAGCAAACAACCTTACTTCTTGTGCAGGTCTTCCAGCCTTTGAGCTATCTCAAGTAAGTTCTGCAGCTCCAATTCTCTCCTCTTCTTATGCTTCCTCCTTCTCTTCCCTCAGCTTCTTCTCATTCTTTCCTCGCAACTTCTTCCTTTTGGCACATACCTTCCCCCTTTTTACCACACTAATGAGGGTAGCTACAGCTTTTACGAGATGGCAGACTTGTGCTTGGGTTTCAGGAACTGTACAACGACTTTCCTCAAGCTGGCTTTTGAACTCTTGCTTCACGCTATCAATCTGAGTGTTGATGAAGTTGAGCCCACCAGCGGCAAGGTTTTGAGCAGGAGAGGTTTCAAGAGCGCTGGTGGTGGTTGGTGAGTCATTTGGCTCCTCGACGATTGGCTAATCCAGATTGATTGTAATGGGAGGGCCAACAACGACTATTGCACCAACATGCTCTTCTTCTTTCTTCAGAGACTGAATTGCTTTGTCTTCTTCTTGCATCAACATCAGTTCCCAATGTTGTTAGGGTTCAGCAATTACAAGTTTAGATAAATACATCAGTTCGTGCGTAATCTGTTTTGCAAATCTGATTGTAAGACGTCGGTCGATCAGAGCATAATCTGTATCTTCTTCATCTTCTTCTCAGCATCTTATTACTTGGAATGGAGGAAGAGGGGGTACATGAACTGGCGGTGGCAACATTAACTGAATGCATTTTAGAGGCTTTGGCTTAAACTCAGCTGGTGACACTCCATCATTCCATGTTTCAACTATGTAATCTCAAATTCGGAGTAGTCGTGCCCGAACTTGCTCTTCTGAGAGCTGGCGCCTCTGAGTCTATTCAATCAATAGGTCAGCCCACCATTCTTCTAATCGCCAAAAGATAAGACCGAGTCAGACTTTCATAATGGCTGAGTCATTGTGTTGCAGCTCTCTGGCACATATATTGAATCGTTTCCTTTTATAATCACTCCTTCGCATCGTTTCCTTCTATAATCACTCATTCGCATGCCTGTTTCCTCAAAGTCATCTCCTAGAATAACACCGTAGAGGTTGTTGACCTCCCAGGTGATTTTCCTTTCAACTCGTTAGGAGAGGGTTGCTGCCCAAGGAATTAAATCTTTGTTTGTATAATCCATATCTGCGACTAGTGGGCACTAGTTTTTTATCCGATTAGCAGCAAACTCTATGTATGGTAGCGCGACCAGTGGGATATTGTATGGTTTGATCGGACAAGGCATTCTTGGTTCAGCATTATCCCTACATTTCCCCTTGTGCTAGTAGTTCTTCTCCAACTTTGTCAATTTCTCCTTGAGCTACTGACACCTCCAGTTTTTCAGGGGTGGTCACCCTAACTTCTTCAATTGCTTCAGAAGTACTAGCCTCCCATTGTGCAGCTAGTGCTCCTCATCCTTGCCAGTTTCCAAAAGGATGTCCACCTCCCTTTTAGAGACCTCCTTCTAAACATAGGCAGGGATGAACTCATTCAGTTGTTTGTTTAAGGCCTCATCAGACATGTTCTCCGGAAACCTTGTTGGTTGCTCAGAAACTACTTCCCTGATGGTCAGTTTGGTGGAGGGCTGTTCAACAGCCCTTTGTTTGCCTTTAGCAGCTCGTGCAAGGATTTCGGCCATCTATTTTCTCTTGCCTCTGCATCAGCTTTGATTTTGGTAAAGGCTTCATCTCTAGACTTCTTCTCAGCTCAGGCCTTGGATATTTCGGCCTCAGTCCTCACTTTCCTTCTGGTCTCTGCCTCTTCCATGGTGAGCAATGACCTCTTCCTCTTGGTTGTCTTTTAAGGAGGTGCCTTGGTGTAGCTACCATAGTTGGGTATTTGCACCTGAATTGCATGGACACCAACGACATCCTTCCTTCCACGACCTGCTCCCTCAAGAAATGGAGCCACGAGAATTATCGATTTGAGCTTCTGCTTCTTCTGCTACTGCTTGTGAGGGGAAGGGTGAGTATGACGTTTACTTGCCTATTGAGCTTTTCTCTTCTGTAAGAGGCATAGCCTCCACAAGAACTTGTTGTCCTAGAGCGCCTTGAGGAATCTCATCCTCACTAACTGGCTCATCAGGGTCTATATTCTGCCTATAAGTTAGATGAACTGGCTCCTTTGTTTTTTCCTTGTCCTGCTTTGATTTATGGGGGGTATGAAGTCTATGCTTGACATCTATTCACCCCAATCCACTCTCTCCACTAGCTACTCAATCAGGTGGCTAAGCTTCAGTCCGAAGCAAAATATAGAGGAGAAGGTGTGACCAGTTTTCATCGTGGAGTTCTTCTACACATTCTCCAGCAGCCTTCCATAAATGAACTCAGCCCAATTTCCTTTGATATCGTCATCAAGTGCCATCATGACACTGTATTTCTTAACTTTGAGCTCTGAAAGCGAGCTAACCTTGTGTTGGTCCCAATTTATAAGAGTAAAATATATATGTATAACGGAAAAATTTTATTTGTCAGTTGGGTAAACTTGCACTTATCCAAGCTGAGGGTGAAGTGTCAGCTTGGTTTGTTAAAATCTCTTAGGTAATTGATGTCCACTTTATTTTAAAGTCAGTATTCAGAGTATACTCCAATACTTGAGTGAGTTTCAAAATGAGATTAAACTATATTGACATAAAAGTAAATAAAGCAGTAAACGACAAACAAACTTATAGTGGTTCGGATCCACTCTTCAGACATTTGGTCTGGTAATCCACTAAGCTTAGAACGGTTACAGATGCTCCAATGATCTATTACTTTTCGGTGAATGCCCTGTCCACCGATCCACAAGCGCACTTGTCTTGTCCATGCTTGGTTCCTCACTTCGCAGCTCCTCAGAGTGTGGGCGCACCACTCAGACTCCTTGTAGCCAGAATGGGGTGTTTATAGTTCCCCTGAGAACTATCTCTTCTGTTGTAGTTTGCTCGTATGAGTCAGAGTACAAGACGTACTTGACTGTTGTAGTTTTTCTTTGAGAGAAAAACTACCGAGTAGTAACTCAAGAATACAGTGATTCTGAGTCTCGTGTTCACTTAGTGTCACACAAAAAGCATCAAAGCCTTGAAAGTAAGCTCACCCTGTGAAGCTTCAATCTTTCGATAATGGTTCATAGAATGCTAAGAATCCGTAACTTCTCAAGTTTGTCTTTGAGAATCTGTGTAACCTTGTTTGTGAGTTCGTTTGTACGTGTGTGTTCGTTTGTCTAACTTTTTTCTTCGATGATTTCTCTGGTATTTATACCCAAGATATTGAAGTTTTGAATTTAGGATCCGTTAGAAACAAAATGGAAGTTGTCCAATCGGATGTCTTTATTAGTTGTCGAGTTCAGCGGGTAGGTGTGCTTTTTGTAGAGGGTCTACACCTTTTTCGCCTTTTTCTAACTTTGACAGTGATGGTTCAACTTTTATTAGAACTATAGTGTTTCTGTCAGTATGAGGAATCCCGGACTGAGTGTCCTTGGTAGCAAAACTTGAAGTCTTGAGCTTGCAGACATTAAGGCTTCTCCAATCCTTAAAGTTTGTTCTTCTTCAGTATATTCCTCTTGCGATTCCTCTGGTCTTCAATTGCTGGGACCTAGACTATGAAGTCTATGTTGATGTTATCATACTTGCAACTCCATGCTGATGACGTCTTCTCTTGAAGTATACTTGGTCCCTTGCTGCTCAGTATGGTTTGAACGATTGCACTATACCATATTGGATTCGTACTTGATGAAATCCATGCTCTGCTAGACTCTTTTTCTTCCAGGCTTGTAGGGTGTACTGCGTTCTTTTGGCCTGTTGAGTCTTTTGCGCGTACTAGACTTTTGAATAGTCTAGTTTCCAGATTAGTTTCAGCTTACAACTCGATAAATAACCTATACACGACTTTACATTTTTCACCTAAGCTGAAAACTAACTAAGATAACTTTTACATTCTTTGACCCACCAAAATATAATCTAAAAAAGAAGGATATTTTTATCAAATTTCCTAACAATTTCCCCCTTTTTGGTGTGTTCAAAGCCATCTCTAACCTTAGCTGATGAGGAGTGAAAAGCTTTAGAGTTTTTACATGTATGACAATTAGTCTATAAACTTAAAAAGATTCCCCCTCAATTTCAACTTTCTAGTTAAGATCTTCTCCTTATAAGCTTGGAGAGATATTGCTTGATTAATTTTTCAAGTCAGTTTAGAGTAATTAAAAATATTAAGTACGCAAGACAACAAGAAGCCTGCTGATTACACTGGAGTGTGTAATTTTAGCTATGAAGAACGAAGAACTTTGTTGGACAAAAAGAGATTGTCATCAACAAGTCAGTTTATCCTTTAAGTATTTTGATTACGAGTACAGGGATAAACTAACTCTAAGAAACCTATACAGAACTATTACAAGTCTATACTAGGCTGCATTGTCTTCATCTTCATCTAGCTATTGACGATACTATCATCCAAGCACAATACTGCATTGAGGGAAGCGGGTTTGATATTTTGACCAGCTTTATACTTCCCTCATTCTGGCTTTCAGCAGCTCTACTTTCGTAGGTCTTGAGGCGTTGCCATTGGCAAAGGTAATCCAACAACAAGAAAACGAGGATTCTGAATGAATGATGAGCCTGAGACACTTTCCTCCATTTTCATTTTACCCCTCCTGGCTTCTCTTCGTCCGTCTGCCTGCCCTTTAATTAGTAACTATAGACCATCGGCAGGTAAAAAAGCTCTTAGAGAGACTATGCCCCAGCCATTTGCTGTTGCCATGCCAATTTGAGCAGTGAGTAGTGTACCCGAAGAAGAAGGTGAATTCTGATTTCTTCTGCTTCTTCGACGTACTAATTTAAATGTTATGCTCAAGTTTTTTGATCTCTTCTGCACCTTCCATACTTGTTCCCTCTCTTTGACCGCTCCCAAAAAGGGTAGACTTGATATATCTGGCGGTTTTGGCTTCTTCTTCATCAAGACCAATTTTGAAGGGTAGAAAGACATGTTCGAAGTATAGTCTAATGGAAGGCAGGGTTCGACAATAAAATATGTTTGCAAGAACGGCAATGGTGAACCTTATTTATAGCTAGAAGAGCAACAATGTAATATAGAAATTTGACAATTGAGATCATGTACCGAGAAGTTCGATCATCTTCTGGGAAATTGGCGATGGTTGAGGTGCCCTTTACCTGCGACGTGCGTCATGAAGTAATGTGGCTTTCCTTCTTGAGTCCCAAAATTGTTGATCTAGTGGGCTGCTATTGGACTACATATTTTGAAGAAAGATTCGGATGTCTGTTGAGAATCCTTCGCATTTATTAGCATTAAATGTAGTGTATCACATACGCGATGTGGCAGATCAATCGACCCACTTTAATGTAGTCATCAACAAGTTTTGTAAGCTTAGCATGATCTAAGCTTGACAATTGGCATGCTCGGACCAAAAGATGTTCGACACGAATCTCCGTCAGCTTATATTTTTCAATCTTCAAATAATGTGATAGCTTGGACTCAACTTTAATCTGTATCTCTCCATCTTCAATGTTCTTTAAAGATAGAGAGCTTGGACTTAATCTTAGTCTGCTTCACCGTCTTCTACCACTTGATGAATATCATGGTTATCACGTACTTTATATATCCATGAACGACATCTGAATGATATACTGAGAGCTTGGACTCAGTATGCATCAATAAATCGAATAACTAAGAGCTTGGAATAAGTTTTCATATATTCAAGATGATTATATACTATGGCTCTTTGAGTGAATACCCAAAAAAAATATACTGAGAGCTTGGACTCAGTACAATATCCACATACTTCAGAAAATAAAGATAGGGAATGAGAGCTCGGACTCATTCTTCTCCTTCTTCTATCTCATAAAACTCCATAAGACCAAGTTTGATACAGAGTTCCATAAAGTGAGCTTCTGGAAGCGGTTTCGTGAAGATGTCAGCGAGATGATCTTCAGCATGAATGTACCCTACACTTATATTCTTCTTTTCGACATGATCACGAATAAAGTGATGTCATATGTCAATGTGCTTAGTTCTGGAGTAATGAACCAGATTCTTCGTGATGCACATGGCACTATTATTGTTGCAATAGATGGGAACACATCCTGAGTCCACATCGTAGTCGAGCAATTGCTATTTTATCCATAGTATCTGAGCACAGCACCTTGCAGCAGCAACATACTAAGCTTCTGTAGTAGATGTTGCAACCAATTGCTTTTTCTTACTAAACCAACTTATCAGCTTATGTCCAAAAAATTGATAAGTTCCATTCGTGCTCTTGCGATCAATACGACAACCTCCAAAGTTTGAGTATGAGTACCCATTTAGAATAAGCTTGTCGCATCTAGGGTATTAGATTCCAAGTGACTCAGTACACTTAAGATATCTAACAATTCTCTTGGTAGCATCCATATGCGATTTCTTTGGATTAGCTTAAAATCTTGCGCATACTCTGACGGCATAAGAAACATAATGTCGGCTAGCTGTCAAGTATAGGAGTTAGCCTATGATTCCTTTGTATGCTGATGGATCGACTGATTCTCCATCTTCATCAAATGTGATTTGTGTCCTCGTAGTAATAGGACTCCTCAGAGAGTTAGTCTTTTCTGGAAGAAACTTTTTGATAAGATCTCTGGTATACTTCTTTTGATTGATGAAAATCCCTTCACTGGACTGATGAATTTGAAGTCCTAAGAAGTACGTCATTTTTCCCATCATACTCATTTGAAATTTATCGCAAAGGCTCAGATTCCTTAACCCAAAAATAATATCATCGACATAGATCTATACCAATAGAATGTCTTCATGATCCTTGTTTCAAACAGTGTCCTGTCGATCTTCCCCTTCCTGAACCCATTCTTCAGTAGGAATTGTGATAGGGTCTTAAACCAAGCTCGCGGTGCTTGCTTCAATCCATATAATGCTTTCTTCAACTTGTATACTTGCTTGCCTTCTTAAAAACCAGGAGACTGCTCTATGTATATTTCCTCCTTTAATTCACCATTGAGAAAGACACTTTTCACATCTATCTAATAGACTGTGAATCCATGATATGTAGCATAGGCTAGAAATAGACTAATAGCCTCCAGTCTGGCTACGGGGGCAAATGTCTCATTGAAATTGAATTCTTCGCACTGCGCATATCCTTTGGCAACTAATCTAGCCTTGTTTCTGACTATGTTACCAGCTTCATCTCGCTTGTTCTTGAAAATCCACTTGGTTCTGATCACAAACTGATGCGATGGACGATCGACCAAGTCCCAAACATGATTGCGAGTGAATTCTGCTGGTTCCTCTTGCATAGCATTTATCCAGTTGGCTGATTGAAGTGCATCTGCTACTTTTGTTGGCTCGGCCTGAGAAATGTAGCTTGTAAGCAATGCACTGCCCTGTGTTGTTCGAACTGGATTGGCGATGAGTTGGTCCTTGATCAGAGTCGTGATAAGCAGCCGAAGGCTACTTAGCAAATGCAGCGGAATGATTAAAGTAACTTGCACTTAGTTTCTTCTTCAAATATTTAGCTCAAGGTAGGTGTTAGATTGCTTCAGATATACTCTAGCAACTTGAGGTTGCTAGGTTTTAAATCGATGAACAGAAACAATAAAACAGTAAGCAAGAACACAAGGGTTTATAGTGGTTCGATCCTTAAAGATCTACGTCCACTCCTCAGTCAAACACTGAGAATTTCACTAAAACGATATTATCAAGTACAAGGAGTCGCCTGTCTCTTGTAGCAGGTGGTGAGCTTTCGAGCCAGCCACTACAAAGCTATCCTCAGTTAGTTGGATCTTTCTGATCGGTAGCTGCAGTTAAGTCAAGGGCGGCACCTTCGTAAAACTCAGCCTTACTGCAATGGAAGCCTTTATAGTTCGTTCCTGAACTTTCTAGGGTTTCGGCAGTTGCCCGTCGGAGTTAATTTCTTTTCAGAGATGTGACTACTGGATGCTTCCTCGTATGGAAGTTATGCTAAATGATTGAAGATTCTTGAGCAAAGTCAAGGAATCCTCTTCAATGCAGTGTCAGATGTATTCAATATGAGACACTTGCTGTTGAGAGCTTTTAAGATTCTTCTCTTTAAGGAGCTCTCAACTGACTACTCTCCTTTTGCTTTTGTTCGCTTTGTCAAAAGTATCTTTTGCGATTTGTAGTTTTTCGAGTGATAGTATGAGTAGTTGTTTTTTCTCTCTGTTTGGATTTCACTTTTATATCTGGAGATTAAAATCTTGAATCTCCATACCCGTTAGACACAACGGTCTTCTTCGTCCAAAAGAGTGTCTACTTTTTCCTTCCTTTCTGGCGAGGTACAGTGCTTTTCCACCAACTTCGGGAAAGCTTATCGTCCTTGGTTGTACCTTTGTCAGAATGGGCACCTTAGCAGTCGTTGCTGGATATTTCTTTGCTTAGCATTCTATCGGAGAATGCTGGGAGCACTCTGCTAAGTATTTTGACCTTTTGACTACTGAGCTCTTCTAGCAGTCTACTTGTATTCAACTGCTGACTCCTCAGCAGTTGCTTATTCAGCACTTGGGTCTTGATTGCTATAGATTCTAGCAATCTTCTGAGTAATTGTGAATGCTGACTCCTTCAGCAATCTGCTGTCTCTTTTCTTCCGACTGCTGAGTAAATACTCCTAGCAGTCATTTCTTCTCAGCACTTTGTCTGCTATCTCATTAGCAGTCATTTCTGTCTGCTGACTTCTCTAGCAATCGGTTTGACTGTTGAGAACGTTCCTAGCATCCAGAATTTCCGAAGTCATCGTTTCAATTGTTGACTCCTTCAGCAATCTTCCGCAAGTACTTCTAATCTATTACAACTCCAAATATTTCCTAAACAGGACATTACACATGAGTTTCTAGACTATCTAGATTTCAGCAATGATCGACCAAACTAACTAAGGCTTTGATTCAACAAAACCTTTACAATTTGATCTAAGGAGGGAATTTACAATACAATTCAAGGAATAATTCCCAACAAGATGTCATCCAGCACAACTTCCTCGGGATGATTGCGAAGCCATTTGGGTCATTAGAGTCCTTTGACCTCAATGGATTGAGTGAAAGGCTCTTCGATGTGTACTCCTCTGACCGGAACTTATGAAAGAGATTGATCTTCTAGAATAATTTCATCTTCCAATGCTTCATCGTTGGTGGCTTGGTCATATAAGACTGTAGATTGATTCTAAGCATCGTCTTCAGTGTGAACTTCGTCTTCAGTCTGAGCTTGTGTATCCTTAAATCCTAGCTTCTTGATCTTCAGTCTGGTCTTCAGCGTTACCAGTCTGATTCCCTGGTCGTTATTTTCTTCTTCACTATTGTCAGCTTGGAAGACCCAATATGAATTCCCCCTTGATTTATGCATTCTCTTAGGGTTGTGGAATTCGAGGTCTCAACATAATCGTTAGCATCATCGACCCTACCAATTGTCTGATGGTCAATCAAGGGTGTTGGTTGAAAAGATCCATCCTTCATAGATCTAGTCGAAATAGTCAGCTTAGCATTGGGAGCGTTTGTGCTTGACTATTGATGGACATCATTGATATCAGGAAGGCCCTCTTCCAACTCTCTCATGGTCCTGCGCACTAAAGTAGCTTCATAAAAAATAACATTGCATGTTATCTCCACAAGTTTAGTACTCTTATTTAATACTCGATATCCCTTGTGAGACGGGTGTCCATATCTAAGGAACAAACCTTCATCAGCCTTGGGAGAGAAAGTATTCAACTTTGACATTCCATTATTGTGAATATAACAAGGCAAACCAAAAGCATGAGGATGAGCTCGAGAAGGCTTAAGACCATGATACACTTCAAATGGGGTCTTCTGCAATTTGTCATTGATGGCGCTCCTATTTTGAGTGAAGCATGTCGTCAACAATACTTCTCCCCAAAAATTTCTCACCCAGGCTGGTCTCGGCCAGCATGGTTCGAACTGCTTCCTTTAGCGTTCGATTCCTTCGTTCTGCTAGGCCATTCTGCTGCGAATTTCTTGGAGTTGACCGCTCATGCCCAATACCGACTTTCGCGCAGAAATCCATCAAAGACCCGTTGCAAAACTATGTCCCATTGTCAGCTCTGATTCTCTTTACTGTGGTCTCTCATTGATTCTATACTCGTATATTCAGTTCTGGCAGCTTAATCTTCACTTCGTCCTTGGTTTAGAGAAGCTTAATCCATGTATAGCGCGAGTAGTCATCCACCACTACCAGTGAGAACCTCTTTTCTCCAATGGTTGGGGGGGAGTTACAGAACCAAACAAGTCCATATGAAGCAACTCCAACACTCGGGTAGTGCTTGGGTTGACTGCTTTGTTCTTGAAGAATTTTTTTTTTTGCTTTCCTTGCTGACATGCCTTGCATACTCCTTCCTTCTTGAACACTCCACTTGGTAAACGCTTTACCAAGTCATGCTTAGCCAAATAGTTGATTGTTTTGAAGTGCAGATGACTCTGTCTCTCATGCCATAACCTGTTTAACTCAGACGTACTGGTGGCAATAAAGCATCAATCCGGATCATGTACAAGCTTTGGAAATATCGACCCGAATGGAGCAGAGGAGCAACAGGGGTATTTCAGAGCCAAATCCCGACTCGGACCATTTGGGTTCAATCGAGATTTGCCTATGTTAGGTAGACTTGACCGAGCCCTGCTCACCTCGGCCGGGAATTGCTCAAAACAGAGGTAAATCCCAATTGAGCTAGTTCTGTCCTGAGTGAGATCCGTCGTGCTATTTAGGTGGTTTTTTAAGTTTTGAAGGATCCGGGTCGAGAAGATTTCATCCAAGGTCAGATTGGGGTCTGATCACTTAATATAAAAGGGGGAAAACGAAATTGGAAAGAATTTTTTGAATTTTGGCAAAATTAAAGCGGTTATTCACTAAATTCTCACTTCCCACTCTTTTTAAACCTGAACCAAGGTGGATCTAATGCCAATCCAATCCAATTGGAAGATTGATGAAGATCAAGGCATAGACCAAGACCAAATCTATGCATTTGGGGAAATTTCTTTCTTACTTTAGCTTTGTAATGGATTTGTTTAATTTTTCTATTCAATTGAACCAAATTGAAGGTATGTCTAGCTAAATTCCTTGGGATATTGGTTGAATGAAGGATTGGCTTGTTTGATTTAGCTTGTTTAATTTAATTTACCATTTTTGCATTATGACCACTTCAAACACCAATTGTTTAAACCCCAGTTGCATGTTAATGTGTGCACGATTCTATACAAAATGCATTCCATGTGGGATTTGACTCTAGAGTATTTGTGGATATTACTTGATAGTGTACAATTGCACTGTTTTATTTCACACGCAATAAGTTTTTGGCGTCATTGCCGGGGAGTGCCATAGAATCTTGTTGCTATCTTAACTGCAATTATACTTAATTATAGTTTCTAAAAAAACAAAAGAAGTTATTAATATTGAATTTGTTGGTGATTTTCAGGTGTGTTTTGTGCATGAATCAAAGAAATCCACCTAAAATTCAGATGTTTCATCCAAAGATTGAAAGAACTTTCAGAAGGAATAGAAAAAGACAGAGAAAAAAGAGAACTTAAATGGCTAATCCAACTGGTGCAGGAGCTGCAGGAGGACATAATTCGGGAAATGCATTAGCTATGGCTGATGATACGAACATATTTGTCCTTATGTTGATCCTAGGTTCAATGAGCTGAAGTCTTGAATTGTGCAACCTGCTATTGAAGTGGCTCAATTTGAATTGAAGCCAATGATGTTTCAAATCCTTCAAACTATAGGTCAATTCAGTCGGTTGGCGTCAGAATAGCCTCATCTTCACCTCAAATCTTTTCAAGATGTGAGTGACAACTTTAAGCTACCTGGTGTATCCCAAGAAGCATTGAGGTTAAGACTGTTCCCTTTCTCTCTGAGGGACAGTGCTAAGTCATGGTTGAAAAATCTCCGACCAGAAACCATCACATCTTGGATTGAGATGCTAGAAACCAAGTGCATAAATGACATTATGATATTTAAACAAGGAGATGAATCAGTCAGTGAAGCTTGGGTGAGGTATAAAGAGTTTTTAAGGAAATGACTACATCATAGTATACCTCACTGCATTCAATTGGATAACTTCTATAATGGACTGAATCTGAATTCTAGGATGGTGCTAGATGCCTCTGCAAATGCAACCATAATGTCTAAAATATACAATGAAGCTTTTGAGATTTTGGAAAAGATTTTTGAGAACAATTGCAAGTGGTCCAATGCTAGAGCACAAACTGCTAAGAAGGTAACAGTGGCTGTTGAATCAAGTGCCTTGACTATTATACAAGCTCAGATGGAAGGAATGGGGACTACTATGAAATCTATGGAGATGACTATGGCAGCAAACTTTGCTCCACAGCCTCAACATCAGACAGTGAATCAAGGCATGGTAGATACTTCTTGTATCTACTGTGGTGAAGGACATGTGTTTGATGATTGTCCACACAACCCTACTAGTGTATGCCACATGGGATATAACAAGATCAATCCATATTCAACAACTTAAAATATATGATGTAGAAATCATCCAAGCTTCTCATGGTTAGATTAAGGAAATGCTTCAGGATCACAACCACAAAAAATCAGCAACAACAAGGATAACAACAACAAATACATCAACAACAAATGAAACAAAATGCTCCTACTGGATTTCAACATCAACAACAATTGAAGCGAGAGCAGATGCAAATGCCAGCTCAAGCTTCCATGTCATTAGAAAATTTGATGAAGGATTTCATGGTGAAAAGTGAAGCAAAAAGCCATAGTCAAGAAGAAACCATTCAAAAGTTGGAAGTTCAAATTTGTCAATTAGCCACTGAAAAAGAAGAATAGGCCACAAGGTATTTTGCCTAGTGACACAATCAATCCTAGACTAGAGAAAGAGCAACTGAAAGTTGTAACTGTACGAAGCGGTACTAAATTGGCTCAAATCTATCAAGAGCTACAAAATACAGGAATTACATTTGCAACACATAAGGAAGATGAAAGGGAAGGTCCTGAGGAAAATCCGAACACTCAGGATGTTGCTGACACAAATGCTGCAGCAAGTCGACAACATGAGGAAATTGAAGAGAAATTAAAGGAGAAAGAACCTGTTAGATATAAGCGTCCACCTCCACCTTTTCCATAGAGGTTTAAAAAGAAGTAGGATGAAGTTCAGTTTAACAAGTTATTTGACATGCTCAAACAATTGCACATTAACGTTCCATTTGAGGAAGCTTTGGAACAAATGCCAAGCTATGCAAAGTTTCTTTAAAATGTGTTGACAAAGAAAAGACCCTTTGGAGAATTTGAGACAGTATCTATGACTGAAGAGACCAATGCCTGTTTTAATCAGAAGCTGCCAGCTAAACTCATGGATCCAGGGAGTTTCACAATTCTTTGTTCCATAGGAGGGCAAGATGTGGGAAGAGCTCTATGTGACCTTGGAGCTAGCATTAACTTAATTCCCCTGTCAATTTTCAAGAAATTGAGGATAGGAGGTGCTTGACCTATCACTGTTACTCTACAACTAGCTGACATGTCTATAGTTTATCCCAAAGGAAAAATTGAGGATGCTTTAGTAAAAGTGAAGCAATTGATATTCCCAGCTGATTTCATTATCTTGGACTTTGAAGCAGATGAAAAAATTCCTATTATACTTGGAAGACCCTTTCAGAAAATTGGAGGAGTTTTGATTGATATGAATAATGATGAAATTAAAATGCAAGTTCTTGACCAACACGCCACTTTCAACATGTCTAAATCAATGAAGCATAGAAAGATGATATTGAGGAGTGCTCAACAATCGACATAGTTGATTCTCTTGTATATGAGAAGCTGGATGAGATTTATGATGAACATTCAGATATTCTATATGAGTTGTAGACCATCAAAGAGCTGAATGAGGGTAATACGTACAGAGTTTTCAGAGAAAATTTGAATTGTTGTAAATGCCTTCAACAGGAAGTCGAGCTCAAAAACCATTTGTTGAGGATCCACCTCAACACACAATAAAACCCTTACCTGCACACCTGAAGTATGCATATCTTGGAGACAAAAAAACACTTCTAGTGATAATAGCTATTGATCAAGATCCAGAGAAAGAGGAGAGGCTAATTCAAGTTTTAAAAAATACAAAAAAGACATCGGTTGGACAATTGTTGATATAAAAGGAATTAGTCCAGCTCTCTGCATGCATAAGATATTCCTAGTGGATAACTCAAAAAGCTCAGTCGAAATACAAAGAAGAATAAACTCAACGATGAAGGAAGTTGTGAAGAAGAAGATTATTAAATAGTTAGATGCTGGAATAATTTTTGCAATTTTTGACAGCTCTTGGGTAAGTCCAGTCCAATGTGTTCCCAAGAAATGAGGAATCACAGTAGTGGAGAACAAGAACAATGAGCTTATTTCTACAAGGAAAGCCACAGGCTGGAGAATCTACATTGACTACAGAAAACTCATCAGTGCTACAAGGAAGAACCATTTCACATTATCTTTCTTTGATCAGATGTTAGATAGGTTGGCCGGTAAGGAGTATTATTGTTTCTTGGATGGATATTAAGGGTACCACCATATCACCATAAAGCTAGAGCATCAAGAGAGAACAAGCTTCACCTGTCCTTTTGGCACTTATGCTTTCACGAGAATGTCGTTCGGGCAGTGTAATGTAACAACAACATTCCAGAGGTGCATGACATCCATATTTTTCTGAAATAGTGGAGGATTAGACTTCTCAGTCTTCGGGGCTGATTTCAGTTCTTGTTTATATATTTTGAAGAAGGTGCTGGCAAGGTGTGAGAAATGCAACTTGGTGTTAAATTGGGAAAAATGCCATTTCATTGTGAAAGAGGGCATTGTGCTACGCCACAAGATTTCAAAGAAGGGAATTGAAGTGGACAGGGCTAAAATATTTTTTATTGAGACATTACTTCCTCCTACATCGGTTAAAGGAGTGAGAAGCTTTTTGGGACATGCCGAATTCTACAGGAGGTTTATAAAAGACCTTGTAAAAATATCAAAGCCTCTGTAGTCCTTGCTGGGGCATGACTCGACATTCAAGTTCACAGCAGAATGTCTAGCAGCCTTCAATACTTTGAAGGAGGCTTTGGCTACAGCCCCTATTATGTGTGTTCCTGATTGGTCTCTCCCATTTAAAATCATATGTGATGCAAACAATTATGCCCTCAGAGTGGTGCTTGGGAAAAGGAAAGGAAAGTTGTTTCATCCCATTTATTATTCCAGCAAGACATTGATTGGTGCTCAATTGAATTACACTACTTCTGAAAAGGAACTTTTAGCTGCGGTGTTTGCTTTTGAGAAGTTCAGTTCTTGTTTGCTGGGAACAAAAGTAGTGGTTCATACTGATCATGCAGCTATAAAGTATCTCTTATAAAAAAGGATGCAAAACCAAGGCTTATCAGATGGGTACTTCTCTTACAAGAGTTTGATTTAAAATTCAAGACAAGAAAGACACTGAAAATCAAGTTGCTGACCACCTATCTTGATTAGGGAGAACTCATAAAGAAGAGCGGAACATACAAGTGCAAGAATAGTTTCCTGATGAACAACTATTGGCTATTACATTCAATAATTTTCCGAAATTTGCTGATTTTGCAGACTTCAAAGCAAGTGGGCTTCTTCCCCTAAATGTGAAGGGGCAGAAGTTAAAGAAGTTCTATCATGATGTGAAGAATTATTTATGGGATGAGCCTCAGGTGCTAAGGAGATGTGTACCAGAAGTGGAAACTACAGATATTTTACAAAAATGCCACTCAGCACCCTATGGAGTCCACATTGGAGGAAAAGAACAACAACAATGGTTTTTCAATCCGGTTTTCACTGGCCTACAATCTTCAAAGATGCCTATGAACTGGTGAAAAACTGTGCTAATTTCCAAAGAGTGGGAAGTCTGCCTGCCTCAAATGCAATGCCAATGTCATACATTTTGGAGCTTGAATTGTTTGATGTTTGGGGGCTGGATTTTATGGGACCATTTCCACCTTCTTTTGGGAATATCTATATCTTTGTTGTTGTGGACTATGTGTCCAAATGGGCAGAAGCTGCAGCATGTATCAAATATGATGCTAAAATAGTTATGAAGTTTCTGCACAAGCATATATTCACCTGATTTGGTACTCCTGGAGCTATCATCAGTAATGAAGGATCTCATTTCATAAATAGGAGTTTAGGTTGCATGCTGGCCAAGTACGATGTGAAATAAAAAATTGCTACTGCGTTTCACCCGCAAACAAATAGCTTGGCTGAGCTTTCTAATAGAGAAATCAAGAGGATTATTGCGAAAGTGGTGAGTCCAAATAGGAAGGATTAGCTTAAAAATTTAGACTATCACTTTAGGCTGTCTGGACATCTTTCATAACCTCATTGGGAATGTCACCCTACAGGCTGGTGTTTGGAAAGGCATGCCATCCACCATTAGAGTTGGAGTACAAGTCTCACTGGGGAATGAAAAAGTTGAATTTTTATTTGCTTGTTGCTGATGAACGAAGGTGTGCTGGGATAAATGAGCTAGAAGAGATGAGATTGACATCTTATGAGAGTTCAAGTATCTATAAGGAGAAAACTCAGATGTGGCATGCTAAGATAATTAGATTCAGAACTTTGGAAGTTGGAAATATAGTTTTGCTATTCAATTCAAAATTGAAGATCTTCACAAGAAAATTGAAATCAAGATAGTCTGGTACATTTCTCATTACCAAGGTTTATTCTCATGGAGCTATGGATTTGAAGGATAAGATTTTTGGGAGAGAGTTCAAAGTTATTAGTGAAAGAGTTAAGTTGTATCATGGTGGAGTTGTCAACAAGGAGAAGACATCCACCACTCTACAAGATGCTTGATTTAAGGTACAGTTGATTCCCTCCTACTTAGGGTAATAAGTTCGAGTTGAATCAGTCATGTCTGTAAATATTTAATTTTTTACTTTAGTTTGCATGAGATTAGTTTTAAATTTTGTCTTGGTAGATTTTAGTTAAAATTCAGAGGGAGAAAAGTAAGCCAAGTTTTAAGTTTGGGGGTAAAAATTGAACGCTGACAATGACGCTGGTCAAATGCTACAACATGCACCATAATGCATAATGGTAAGATTCTGGGTGAGAATTTTTAAATTATATCCTGGGCCCGCACTGTGAGGTAAATTTTAAATCTTTTCTTTAGATAAGGCCAAATTTCCGCAAATCTCACTCGATGTTATTAGCTATTTATGCTTGTGCATACACTCAGTTTTTTTTACTCTCGCACCTTTTTAACTTATTTTCTCTCTCTATTCTTCGAATTTCATTGTGCTGTTGGAAACCCTGAGCAAAAGTTTAATGTTTGCACTAAGAAGAAATCTATAAGTTTGGCTCAGTCTCTTGTTCTGTTCATCTCAGGTTGGTATTCATATGTTTTGATGGTAACATGTTGAGTATTTAACTTATGTATTGTTGCTTTACATGAGAAACCCTGGGTTGAATTTTAAGTGGATTTGGTGAGAGTTACTGTTTTGTTTGGGTGATTCACAGTTGGAACGTTGTAATTTTGGGGTTGCTACTGTATGGGTAGTACTGCATGATATATTTTAATACTTGTAGGTGTGATTCGTCAAATTTTTTAAAGAGGGCATGCTATATGTTTAAATGTCTGATTTTGTGTAATGTTGTATATCTATTTCTCGCGGGGTATGCTAGTCTTGAATTTAGAGGAATACTCTATTCTATGAATATTGATGGGTAATGTTAATTGCGGGTATTTCTTGTGACTGCCTTGTGATTTTGAAATTATGCTATAGTATTTGTAATGTATGATTATTGGGTTATTGGGTATTATTATAATGTTACTTGTTTTGTGATCTTGCATCGAAGGGTTAAATAAGTGTCTTGTGCACTCATGTGTAACCTTCACATGAATTATAGAGTGGTTGATGTGTGTTGATGGGTTACAGGATCTAGCAATATGAGGACAAAGCAGCAAGCATCCCGCAGGAGCAAGGAGGTTTGTTCCCCTGTGGAAGAAATATCGATTATTCAACTCTCCAACCCCACCAAACGAAGAAACTCAATCTCCAATTACACGTGGGTCCAAGAAAGCTAGGCCTGCAACTAAACCAACACGTGTACCCTGAACAAGGGCCGCCAAAAGGAAAGAAAAAAAGCCCTAGAAACATCCCAAGCATCACCCGTGGAACTTTCTGAATTAGAGAGTCCACCGGTTAAGAGACCCAAAACAAAGCCTCATAGAGCCTTGTGCATGTTTCCAAGAAACCTACAATCAACAAGTCCAGCAGAACCAAGTGAAGAGAAAGAAGTTCAACCAGATCAAGGAGCTGCTGCATCAACTTAGGATCCACATGCCAGGAAGAAAAGAATGCAGAAGGTGAAGGGATTTGTGAACTGAATCACTTAATCCGTTAGCCGGGATCGTTAACTGGAATATCAAAAATAAATTGCTATGCCTATGATTAATCTTAGCATGCTCCTATTGATTATGCATAAAGGGGGGTTTTATGGAATACCTGGATTGTAGAAACCTCAAGAACGAGTGCACAGAGATTTGATCCTTGTTCTTGTATTGAAAGAGATGTCATGATTAGTGCACCGTGCTGTCGACTTGTTAAGATAGTCTTAGAAACTGAGTTTCAGTTTACCATTTATTTGATGTTTTGGTGTGTCAAAAAGTGTCAAAACAAGGCTATAAGTCACTAGTAATTTTCTACATGTAATCATTGTATAGGATATATCGAGTTGAAATAGAAACTAGAAACCAGAAAGTAAAGATCGAGCATTAAGAAACTTAGTTTCTGAAAGAAGGAAATTGTTAAAAGTCACAACACGAGATGTTAAGAATGAAGTTTCAGAACTTAAAGTGCAGATATTGAGAAACATGAAATGCTGAAGTAAAGTTCCGGAACTTAAAACTTGTAATGTACAGAAAATCAGGTTCTGGAAACTGTTTTTTCAAGTTTCGGAACTTGAAACTTGTAATATAAAAGATTCCTTAAAGTGTTGAGAATCAAAGATGTACGAGGAATCTCAGTTTCTAGTTCCTCGTATTGAAACTCGCTTCTGACAGGGGCAGGTGAAAAGTACACTGCCAAAGTTAAAAGCATATCAAAGTAGAGCAGAGAGCAGACTGCGACTTTTAGAAAAGAATGGGCGATGACTTGACATGATTCTTTTTGTCTCTAATGACTGGATCTTGTCTCTAACGGGCATAATTTCAAATCATCAACCATCCGCCTATAAATAGGAGGCCACTTTGACAGAAATCATTACCTGAAACTCACATGAAAATCTAGCGAAAACTGTAGGATTTTTCCGTGAACCGAATCACCAAAACCAAGCTGAACTGGATGGATTTATGGTTATTGCACATAATTAAAATTCACAAAAACCTAGCATGCTCCTATGAATTTAATGCATATCGTGGATTGAGGAATTATCGTTATTTCGTCGTGTCTGAACCGATCTTTGGCATTTGAATTTCCAATTTGAAATAAACCACGCAATCCGATTTAATCTGCAGAAAAAAAATTAGAGATCTAATTTCTAGATTATAATCAAAAATAAAGAGAGAAGAAATAATGAAATATGTTCTCCAGATCAGATCTTCAAGGTTGTGTCCCAATGTTGTTCAGATCTACTACTGGTGAGGACTCCGTAGATCTGTATTCTGAGCAGGATCAGAATCGGAATTCTCCTCCCTCCCTACCAAAAACGGCGCCTCCTCTCTCTCTAGGGTTTAGTGTGTTTCAACTGTGTTACAACTTATGAGAGAGAGCTGTCTATTTATAGACCTAGGGTTGGAAACCTTAATGGGCCATTTTGGGCTCAATTCAACATATTTAATTGGGCCAGTCCTGGGACCTAATGCAAATAATAAAGTGGGCCTACAATTAATTAATTAATATTAATTCTTTTTCACCACAGAATTAATACTGACCTACCCCTTTATTACCACGTTATGAGAACGGGCTGCATTAATTGAGAATCTCCATATTTAAGGTTACCGGACATCCATTAATTAATTGGAGCCTCTGACAAGCTCTAACTACAATTAATTAATATCTTATAATACCTGAGTAGTACCACTCAAACCTTATCACTCATGCCTGAACTTAATCAATCTGCAGGACTTTGGCACGATGAATGTTATTGAGCTCCTCAGGGAATGTCCCCATCCTATTACTCGGATATGGTTACCTAAATTCAGTCTCAGGCGGTACTACACGAACTACTGTTACTCAAGATGCAGATATACGAGCACGTTACTTAGGCTCTCCACCATGGCAAGTTAAAGCAACAGTCTACTCATGCAAACCTCTGAACCTTCGTTAGGGTTTGGACTCAATCAATATAACGAGATCTTGTATTCACTGATGTCAGACAGACGAATACATCTCACTGCGGTCCATCAATACGCCACCTCTGCGTACCAGCATGTCAAGTAACCAAGACAGACTACTTATTCCGACAATGTCGCAGCCATCCGGACAGACGTATCCTCATACGCTGTCTCGGCTGTGATCAGGTTTATGTCTCACTAGGTCAAGTGATCATACGGTCTTCTGCGATCTACAACATGCTGTATGATCGTCCCTATCAGTGAGACAAGAGGATACCATTGTTCATACATGTATGATTGTTAACAGATAGGAGAAATAAACCGTTGTATACTCAATGTAATAAATGCTTTCAGTATACAAAACCCATCAATCTCCCACTTATACTCAAAGCATAACTAAGCTATTACAGAGTATACAGTCCGTCTATCTAGTCTGCTATCTCTTTAACCACTATCAGTGGTCGGCATCTACCTCAGACCCAGCTTACGAATATGTCTTTCGTAAACTTTCTGCGGCAAGCTCTTTGTAAACGGATCAGCAAGATTGTCAGCAGTGTCAATCTTCTTAATCAGCACATCGCCCCTCGATACGATTTCTCGTATGATATGGCACTTTCTCTCTATGTGTTTGCTTGTCCTGTGAGACCGCGGTTCCTTTGAGTTTGCCACTGCACCAGAGTTATCACAATAAATGGTGATGCTCCTCGGCAATCTCGGGATCAGGCCCAACTCTAAAAGGTAGTTCCGGAGCCACATCCTATCTTTCGAGGCATCGGAGGCGGCGACATATTCCGCCTCCATGGTGGAGTCAGCAATGCATTTCTTCTTTGAGCTCCTCCAAGATACAGCTCCACCTCCCAGGGTAAACACATATCCTGAGGTCGATTTCTTCTCATCCTGGTCCCCTTGGAAATCCGAATCTGTATAACCCACATGGCACAAATCCTCACTTTGATAAACTAGGCAGAAATTCCTAGTTCTTTTCAAATACTTGAGGATGTGCTTTACAGCAGTCCAGTGCGCCTGTCTGGGGTTAGACTGATATCTTGCTACCATGCCAACGGCATAATAGATATCTGGCCTGGTACATAGCATTGCATACATGAGACTACCCATAGCTGAAGCGTATGGTACAAGACTCATCTCGTCTTTCTCCCGCTATGTCTGAGGACACTACCCACCAGAAAGACGAACGCCATGTCTGAAAGGTAGCAAGCCTTTCTTGGCGAGTTGCATGCTGAATCGGGCTATCACAGTATCCACATAGGATGCCTGGGATAAGCTCAACATTCTTCTCTTACGATCTCGTAAGACCTTAATCCCAAGAATGTAGCCAGCTTCTACCAGATCCTTCATTTGGAACTGTTCAGATAACCAAACCTAGATTTCGAACATCACTCCCTCGTTGTTTCCAAATAGGAGTATGTCATCAACGTATAGTGCAAGGAAGACCACGCTCCCACTGACACAAAGTCGGTAAACACAACTTTCGTTTTCCAACTGTGCAAATCCATAGGATTTAATCACATTGTTGAAACATAAGTTCCACGACCTTGAAGCTTGCTTAAGTCCATAAAAGGACTTCCTAAGCTTCCAGACAAGATGTTCTTCGCCCTTGCTTATGTAACCCTCGGGTTGCTGCATATAGATGTCTCTACCTTCTTCATGGTAACCGTTTAGAATAGCGGTTTTGACATCCATTTGCCAGATCTCAAGGTCCATATGCACAACTATGGCAAGGAGTATCTGGATGGATTTGAGCATGGCTACGGGTGAAAAGGTTTCGTCATAGTCAATGACCTCTTTCTGACTATAACCCTTTGCTACTAGCCTTGCTTTAAAAGCCGTGATCTTTCCATCCGCTCCTTTCTTTCTCTTGTATACCCATTTGCACCCTATGGCCCTAAAGCCATCTGGCAAATCAGTTTTCTGGTATACATCCATAGAAGTTATTGATTCAATTTCAGAATCCATGGTGACACACCATTTGGCAACATCTTTGTCCTGCACTGCCTCTTCGTAACTAGAGTCCTCATGTCCGTCTTCCGGGCTCAAGTCCGAAGACTCACCACGAACATGTACCTTTCTGGCTGGAAAATAACTCTCCCACTTGACGAGGCATCGATGACGTGTCAGTAGTAGGTGCAGTGACTTGTGGTCCTGCACCTTGCACTGAAGAACGTGTCTGTGGTGCTGTACCTCTCACAGGTGCACCCACATCTACACGTTCCCCTTCCCTTGGAATTGCATTCTCGTTCTCAATTTCTTGAAGAACGATATCACTCCTTGACCTGTGATTACTCACATACTCATCCTCCAAGAATCTAGCGTTGGTGCTAAGAACGACTCTTTGACTCTCATGACAGTAGAAGTAACCACCTTTCGTTTGCTTGGGATACCATATGAACAACATTACTTTTGACCTGCTTTCTAACTTATCAGGTTCCTTCGACTGTTCGTGTGCCGAAAAGCCCCATACTCTAAACTTGCACAAACTAGGTTTGTGACCAAGAAAGAGCTCAGAAGGTGTCTTAGGAACTGATTTAGAAGGCACCACATTTAGCACGTAAGCTGTTGTTTCCAATGCGTAGCCCCAAAATGAAATTGGTAAGTTTGCAAAACTCATCATTGATCTTACCATCTCTAGAAGAGCCCTATTTCTTCTTTCAACTACACCGTTTTGCTAGCGCATACCCGGTGCAGTCCACTGGGATGTAATCCCATTTTCTGACAAATACTGCAAGAACTCGTTACCGAGGTATTCGCCACCGCGGTCAGATCGCAGTGACTTGATAGTTTTCCCGACCTTCTTTTCTACCTCAGCCTTGAACTCTTTTAATTTCTCAAAGCATTCAGACTTGTAGCGAAGCAGGTAAACGTATCCGTACCTTGAGTAATCGTCAATGAAAGTGACGAAGTACTCGTACCCTCCATGAGCCTGCGTGGACATCGGTCCACATAAGTCAGAATGGATCAATTCCAACACTTCCTCTGCTCGAGACTGACTAGCCTTGAAAGGCTTAGTTGACATCTTGCCCTCGATGCAGTATTCGCAGACTAAGTCCAATGTACCGTCATCTGCAAGTCTTTGAATCTGCTTAAAGCTGATGTGACCCAGTCTCAAGTGCCAGAGATATGTAAGTTTTCTCTTTCTAGGATTATCAATTACGGATGAATTACATGCAATACTTAAGGATAAATTTGATCAAAGCAACATAGAGATTTTAAATCAACATACCATAATGGATAACATTGTTATTACCAATGATAAAATCATAAATAACAAATATCCATAAAAGTTGATGAAATTTGTCCTGCCGATAAACCACGGCCCACAAATAAATTCTCAAATGTACTTTAATAAAAAATATAAGGAAAAGAAAAACTCCATGAAGCTCCGTCATAAAACGTTGCCTTCATCCAGTTTGGTATCTTCTTGCCATCACTCACCAGCCTTGTCGGCACGGTCCCCTGCAAAGTGCAACAACATGATCAACAAGTCAGTGCTTACAGCTCTAGAAGAGCAACAACTAACTCTAATCATGCTTACAGTTATACATGCAAAATGGCATACCTTGTCTAGCTTTGTTGGCTTGACAATCTTTCCTCCAGTGTCCTTTCTTACCACACCTGAAGCACCTGCCCCTTTCAGTCGCCACCTTAGGCTTTTTCCCAGCCCCACCATCCTTCACAGGTGTCTTCTTGGCCCACTTCTTAATCCCTTTCTTCCGCTTCGTACCTTTCGATACACCAGAGAGACTACCAGAAGTGGCCAAGGCAACCTTCTAAGGGTTCATGACTGATTCAGCTGCCATCAAGTCATTGAGTAACTCGTTAAGAGTATACTCTTTCTTAATCATGACAACATTCAGCCTAAAACTCTCAAAGGACTTGGGTAGAGAGTTTAGTATGATATCGACCTTAGCCTCAGCGTCGATACCTCCACCATGCATAGTTAGTTCATCAATGAGGTGAGTTATGGTAACTACGTGCTCTCTCACTAAGGTGCCATCAGTCATTTTCTTACTCACGATTTCTTTCATGAGATTGAACCTGACAGCTCTATCAGTTTCCCCATAGGTCGCCGTCAGACTCGCCATGATGTCATAGGCATCCCTATGGTGCTGATGTTGCTGCTGCAAGACTTTTGACATAGTGGTCATCATGTAGCACTTGACTACATTGTTCGATTTCTCCCACTTGTTATAAAAGTCTATATCCATTTGACTGGATTCAGCAGTTGGCACTTCGGGACGAAGTACTTGCAGAACGAACATATGTTCTTCTACAATCAGGAGGTACTCGAGATTGCGTTTCCATTCCAAGAAGTTTGGACCAGTTAGAGTGTTTTGTGCGAGAATATTGATGACATTAGACATAGACATATCTGAAACAATAAAGATCTTAAATAAGAACATACATGTTGAACTTCGAATACAAATGCATTGAAAACCTTTTAATAAATCAAATACAAATGTTTTCCACTAATTGCCCAAGAGTTCCCACCGCAAGCTACACTCGTAGACGTTTATGATATCACCCTCAACCAGAACTGCGGGTTTTAAGCCCCAATCCATTTAATTTCACTACCATGTCAGGATGCTTTTGACACTAGAAATTAATAATTAGTGAAAACCTTAGACCAAGCCATCTCTCAAGAACAGGGATGCAATTCTTGCATTATATTCTAAGATGCTTCTAAGCAATTAACCACAAATTTAACTCCGGCCAAAAGAGACAGTTGAGCATGGCACGTAACCATACCTCACAGCCCTTAAAGCTTTTGTTATCTATAATTTAAATCAATCCTAGAATACTTGTGAAAGAGATCTACGCAAGCTACACTCGTAGACGTTTACGCAAAGCCCTCCCACTATTCACATGATTTAAATTGTTTGTATAGAAATCCCTACAACCGTACCCATGCACCTCCGGGAACTAGCAAGCTACACTCTTAGACGTTTACTAGAACGAGAGATACACTTACAGCCTAGGACCGCTTTGTGGAGGTCTATTGATTTTAATTAAAAAATATGCTTAGTATTTTTCTTTTAAAAGGTTTCTTTATGCGCACACATAATTTCTTTGTCATTATATTTTCCAAATTTTTGCATGTAATTAAACAAGCCCAAAAATTCCCGAAATATAATCCAACAAAAGAAATTAATCACATAAGCATGCTTGGAAAACTGTAAATAATAAAAGCGATAAATCATGCTTTTCCTATTATCTACACATGCTTAATTGCGCACATAAATAAATCACATATCATACGAGGACAATTAAGGCAAAAAAAAAATTCCTCGTGGCCCCACAAAATAGAAAATAATATCTACTATTACAAATTTGAATTTTGAATTAATTTGGATAAATCAAAATATTTTCAAATCTTCCAAATCTTCAAGGGCCTTCAAATCTGGATACACTAAATCTTTTGGAATTTTAGGTCTTTGTGATCTGATGATATGCCCTAACCCTAATGCAAACCCTAGGGTTTACATAGGACTGTACAAACCACAAAAACCACAAGCCACCGCGACGGGACAGCATCAGCCGACGACGACCATCGTCGCCGCCAGCCGATCGCCGCCCGTCGCCGAACCGCCGCCGCCACGCGCACTCGCCCGGCAAGCTTGCGCGCGCGCGCACCGCGCGCCCTGTCCAGCCTTGCGCGCGCAAGCTGCCTGCGCGCCGCACGCCCCGGTCGCGCGCCTGCAGCACCACCGTCGTCCGCCGTGCACGCGCGCGTGGCCTCCTGCCGCCACCGTGCACCGCCCTTCGTCGGCTCCGTCTTCGTTCTTCGTCCTTGACCCGTCCAATTACAAATTTGAAAAATTAAAGAAAAAATATTCTAATTACAATTTTTCAAATCTACGCTAATCGCGGATTTTCTTGTGATTTTACAAAACAATTTAGTCCTACACGGATAAACCACCGCGGGCTGAATCAACGGGTTGCCACGAAAAATAAAATCCAAACATCCACAATGTTGGGAAATTTGGCTAAGTTTCCTCTCCCCAGTAGCTACTTGTTTAGATTCTAGTTTGGTGTTTTGGTGGATCAAATCCTAAGTCCTACCAGCGTCAGTTGTCTCTAGATAGCTCTAGATCTCAAAATGTAAAGTCCTGTTTAGGTCTTTTTGAATTGTAAGTCGCAGCTGAATAAGACTCATGCTGACACTGTTTACCAGCATGAGATGTACTTACCAGTTGAGAGAAGTCTCACCAGCAAGCGACTGACAAAGACTCATGCTGACACTGTTCACCAGCATAAGTAGAGCTATAGACTGGTTACTGTTCACCAGTTGGGAAGGATTTCACCAGCAGGCGGCTGACAAATCCTACCAGCAGAATAGGTGTTCTCACTGACACTGTTCACCAGCGGTGAAGCCACCAGTCATGGGAGATTCCAAGAGTTAACATCAGACATATTGGTAGACTTAGATTGTGCCAACGCAAGTCACCAGCAGAGACTTGCCAGCACAAAGATCACCAGCATGTTCTACCAGTCGGATGATTACCAGCAGAATTCAAGATTCGCTCTCCCAGAGTCTTAGAGACAAA
>JAPKLW010004117.1:0-30553 GCA_026898455.1 Plectranthus barbatus
TTTCAAGCCATTTTGACGCATCCCGGACGGGAGAATTCGTCCCGAACGTTGGTCCCGAATGGGACAGACCCGTCCCGCTCGGGATATGCTACGACAATTAAACACTTAGCCCTTTTTCCAGCTCTTTCTGTCACGAACGGGACCTAGTCGTCCCGAACGGGATTTGCTACGGCCCATGCTCCCTTTTTAGCTCCAAAAATCTCATTTTTTCACCTTTTTCATATCCTGTACACACGAAACAACTCCAAAACACCAAGTGAAGGAAAATCAAAAAAAGAAGAGATATGTGTGTGATTTGTGTACCAAATTCTCACCAATTCATTCAATTCACATCTCGAAAATCATGCAAATTACACACATATCATGGAGCAATCACCACCACTCAGAAGGGAGCCATCCCAGCTCTTCCCACTCCATCTCAAGTTCTCTCTCTCCTCGACTCCCCTCACTAAACGCCATCCATGGATGATGGATGCCTATGCTATGCGCGCATTTTTAGTTTACTCTAAATTTCCCCTTTCTAGTTGATTAACCTTTTCTTTCTTTCTTCTTCTTTTTTTTTTTTTTTAAGATCAATCTTTTTTGTTTTTTTTTACTTTTGTTGAAATGAAGAGTTTATTGCAACATATTATATTTTAATGGATGCTTTTTCTTATATATCAAAGATGAGATTCTATTAGGGGTGGCAATTTTTGATCCGATCCGATAATCCGACACGAATCCGCACGATAATAACGGATACGGATTGAGGCTTATAGGATATGGATCCTTATCGGATCAACACGATAAGGACACGAAAATTTCAGATCGGATTTGGATTGGATATGGATCGGATCGGATAATTCATTAAGCGGATCGGATTCGGATCGAATACGGATATCCGTTAATAAATTAATAGAAATTATTTATTTTTTAAATATAATAATTAATTAATTGATTTTGATATATTAATATAGATTTAAAATTCTTTAAAATTCTTTAAAACCTCAAATCTCTTGGTTCTTTATTGTTCGTGTTGTTGGTCCCGAAATATCAAAGTCGTCGTGTTGATAACTTAATACGAAATGCAGCGGAATAGTTTTAAGTCTCTTGCACTTAACGTTATTTTCCAAAAGTTAGTTAGCTCAAGTTATGACTTAAGTTTGTGTTCAGATATACTCTAGCAACTCCGTTGCTAGGTTTCAAATCGATCTTTGAGCAGTAAATTAATAAAACAGTAAACGGACACAAGATTTATAGTGGTTCGATCAAATAGATCTACGTCCACTCCTTAGCCGAATCGCTAAGAATTTCACTAGAAAAGTATACAGATTACAAGGAATCGCCTTTCCAGTTAAGTAGGCAGTGGGCTTTCGGCCTGGCTACTTGACAGCTATCCTCCGTGAGTCTGAACTTCTCTGGTAAGGTTTGGCTGGGGGTCAAGGGCACACCTTCAAAACTCCTGCCTTGCCTGGTATGGAAGATTTAGACACTTCCTGATTTTCCTTGAGTATGGCTAGACGCTCGTTCTAGTCTTAACCTTTTCAGGTGTTCTACTGTTAGATTCTTTTCTAATAGAAAGGAATCTCAATGATTGAAATATCCTTGAATGCAATCAAGAATATCTTCAATGGAGTGTCAGTACTTCAATGAGCGACACTTCTGGTAGTTGGGAGCTTTTAGATAAACTTTTGTACAGCTCTCAACTGACTACTTTCAAAGTTCACTTTGTCAAAGGAATCTCTAGCTTGAGCGTTCGTGAATGAGTAAAGTGAGTAGAGCAATTGTAAGTCGTGAAAGCAGTTATCGAAGTAGTTGTCTCTTTTTCTCATTTTTGAGACTGTCCTTTTTATATGTGGAGATTCAAACTTTGAATCTCCTTATCCGTTAGACTCAACGGCTCCTTGATCTGAAGAGGTTTGTTTGTGGTACTCACTTTTATTTTTGACTTGTACTTTCCTAACCACTTCGGGAAAGTCTTATCCTTTTGCGTGAGCTTTCTGTCAGAGTGGCAGTCCGGCTTCGAATTTTGTCCTTGTTTTGGTACGCTAGAACCTGCTACAAGTATATTCCTTGTGATCCTTTGACTTCCGTTGTTTGCGATTCTTTATCCATTGCTGAAAGATCCGAATGCTAATCATCTTAGCATTCTGTCTAGCGTTCTTTCAGCCATTTGCAAGTGATCCTTTGTTCGCTTGCTTCTCTAGCAGTTTGTGAGTCGAATGCTGATATCAACTGCTTTGTGTCTGCTAAGGATTCTTCTCAGCACACTAGTCTATTACAACTCGATGTACAACTTATACAGGACTTTACAAGTTGTGTTAGACTCTCTAGATTTCAGCAAATGATCGACCAACTAAATAAGGTTTGATCCAACAAAACCTTTTACAAATAAGTCCTAAAGGAGATTTTAGGGATAATTCCCAACAATTTCCCCCTTTTTGGTGCGATCAAAGCTTACTATCATTTGCTGATCATAAATGGAAGAATGTCTGTGTTTTACAATTCTATGCTATTCTATCAATCTGACACAGAGTTTTTCCAACTAGGTTCAAGCAACAGAAATGATTGAAGTCAAATTCCCCCTCAACAGGTGCTGGGGAATATTTCTCGATTAATTATGAGTAAATGTTTGCAACAAAGCAATATGCTAGAAATTCTAGCACGCATTAAATCAGTAAGCATTCATATTCATCAATCAAAATATGGTCTTCATGTCCACATGCAAATTTGTTGAATACACCAGAAGTGTAGATCAACTAGAGCATAACAGTAAAATTTAGAAGTGGACAAAAAGATTTTGTCAAAATCTGATCCAATTTCATATATGATATTGCAAGTTTAAGTACAAATTGGATTCAGAAAGTAAAAAGGAATTGACCTTGTCGTTCATGAGCCGGGTGCTGGTTTATCCTTTTTACTGTCTGCTGATTTGTTATTCTGAATGTCAGCAAACTTCTCCATGGTAAATTTCATGAAGTTCTCGAGAAGAGCTGCTCCTGTTTCCCTTTCCGCAGCCTCACGCTCCAGTTCTGTAGTTGAAGTTCATGTTCCTTCCTTTGGCTTCATGTTCCTTTCTTTGCAATTCTAATTGAGCTTCTAGCTCTTTTCGTCTTGATTCCTCCTTCGCTTCTTCTTCTTTTCTCCTTATCTCCTCTAACCTTGCGGCTAACTCCACCTCATTTTTCTTTCTTCTTTCCTGGTCAGCCTTTCTTCTTTCTTCCCCCTCTTTGATTGCAGCCAAAAAGTTTGTACCATAAGCCACAACCGTGTCTTCGAGGGTCGTCTTGGTGTCTGCTAAATCCTTTTGAACGACCTCAAGACTTGTCCTATTCTCAGAAATAGCCAGCTTGCTTTCAGCGATCTCTGATTGTACATGAGATACATCTCCCCGTATCTCATCAACTTCTCTTCTTAGATTAGCTGTTGCCCCTGATATTCTTTCATCAATGGTTACTTGCAAGTACGAGTCAAAGGCAGCAGCCATATCAGCATTCATTGGAAAGGCCATCTGTACGGAAGAGATAGGAGTGGCATTGAAGGAAGTGGTTGCAATAAGCTCTTTGTTTGTTGGAGCAGGTGATTGCTGTCTTTGAATTGCACTTGCTTCCATATGTGCTTGATAACAAGCTTCCTCATGTATTATTCGATGAGTGGCCTCCAGAATCTGTGCGGACTCCTGAGCAATTCGAGCCTCTGCTTCCTGAGCCTCCTTAACTGTTTCCTGAATATCATGATTTAGGAATTTGATTATTTGCACATCAAATTTCAGAGCAGCCCGCTCAGTGGCCAGTGCCTCTCTTCGAGCTTTCCGACGCTCCTCTTGTTGCGATTCATATTCCAACTGACGTTTCTCGTAGGCAACAACAGCTTTTGCCTGTCGTTTGGACAATTCAACTCTAGCATCAGAGTATCCATCAGGTACGAAGGTGGACTTGGGTAACCCAGCAGTTTTCGAAAGGGAACGGTGTTCTCGGATGGCTTGAAGTCTGCACATCACTTGTTTATCCGAGAATTGTTTCATCCCTGGAACTTGATCAATCCAATCAAAGCACCAACGGTCCTCACACCTCCAGAAGTTTAATCATTTAGCTGCGATACATATCATCCTCTCTTCGAAGCAGAGTTGATACATGATATAATCAAACTTCTTCCATCGACGGAACTCTTTTGCCAATAAGCGTCCTTCAGGTATTGATTCATCCAACTCACTGTAGAATAGATCTGCTATGGCTCTTTCTGTTTCAGATTCAACAAACTGCTCTATTTCTTCACCCATAGGTCCTAAATCAGAGTTAGGTACTTCTTCGGGATGAACCTTTGCACACCATTGACTAATTCTTCGGAGTCCATAGCGACGTCCTGGAAGCCCAATGAGGGGTACTCGAAGAATAGCCTCTGATCCTGTGGTTTCTTTCCTCAAGAACTTTGCATTGTAAATTTCTTCAGCTTCTCCATCGGAGTCAGATTCAGAGATGCAAGATGATTCAGGTTCAGTGAGGTGAGAATCATTTTCTTCTAGTTGAGGCGTTTCAGCACCTAATTTCTTTTCTAATGTGTTAGCAGATTGATTACCAACGAGTGTTTCCTTCGGATGTTCTGCTAGGGGTGTCTGCACCGGCAGTCATGCTAACATATTTTTGTCTGGTTTTCCTTTCGCTGAACCAGGATTGATGAGTGATTCGACTTGATCTTTAATATTTTGAATCTCACTAGATTCTGCATCATTTCTTCTGCGAAACTTTTCTCGTGGGTAGTGAGTTTCATTGAATGCTCCAGATTCCAGTCTTTTTGTGAATTCTGTATCGGATAATTCTTCTTCTTCAATGTTAATCTGCTGATCAGGTGACTGATTGAGAATTGATTCTTCTGCTGAATCAGCCTTCCCTTTTCCTTTCTTCGCAGCTTCTTCTGTTAGATGAAGAAGACCAGCAGCCGAATCTTCTGTAGCATCCCTTATGATAGCATCTGCTGAAGTATCTGCTATTTCTTCATTCTCTGCTGGAATTTGATTTTCTCCAGCATCATGCCTTTCTGCTAATGGATGATTCATATGATCTGCTGATGTTTCATTTACTATGCTAGCCTCGACTCCTCTGCTAGAACTGACCTCTTTGCTAGCTTCTTTAGCAGCTCTTTTCTGGTCCATAAATTCTTCAGCAGCGGATTTGACTCGTTCGAAGTTCCTGTCTCTGCCTTCGAATGTCAAGTTACTGATGAACTTTTGGTAATCTTTCTTCTCGATGTCCTTTAGAGTAGCTATGCGCCTCCTCTTTGCTTTTCTTGTTTCCTGACTGCGTTCTTCTGCAATCCTGAGAGACTTAGGAATGTAATCTGGATCAGTGGTGTCCTCAGTAACATTCTCTGTAGAATCTTTTTCTGCTGTATCAATTCCTTCAGCAGCTGTAGCACTCTTATTTTCTGCTTCTGCTTTCTCTAATGCTTCCTTATCCGTAAGTAGTTCCAACTTTCTCCTGGTCTTCTTCTTTGCCTTAGTCACAGGAGGAGTTGTTGCGGTTCTCTTGTTTGGTTGAATAGGTAGTGCCTGTGCTCTTAGAGTGGTTGGAATCTGTTCTGCTTCCTTTGAAGTCATGATGTCGTTGATGTGATCAGCTGGTAAGTTTCCTAACTTCTCAATTTCCTCAAGGTTTTTGAAATAATGATCTGTTTCTGCATTCCTCTTAAACACTGCTAATTCTTCTTCGGTTATGGGAATGGAGTGTTGAAGTGTGGTGTTGCTAAACTAGCTTCATCTGGTTCCTCTGGGGATGTAGGTTTAATCTTGTCTACATTAGACTTCCCTTTTAACCTTCGAGGATTTCTGATATTGATCGGCTTAGGCTTGTGTCTTATTACAGGAATGTAGTCTGTGGAAAGGAGTGCAACTCCACGATCCAAGCCTGTGTTGGTAAACAGAATCTCCAAGAATTTACTAATCTTCAGCCCAAAGTTTACATTAGAGGATAATGTTCCTTCGATATCCATATGAGCATTTTTCTTAGCATGCTCTGCCCATCGTTCAAATATGAACTCAGCCCAATTACCCTTAACATTGTCGTTTAATGCCATCATCACGACATACTTCTTGGCTGAGAGCTCCGAGTATGAACCAGCATCGCACTGGAGCATTTTTACCACAATTTCTGCAAGAAGTTTGTATTCCTCCGTCAAGGTGTTGATCGAGGTGTTCACCTTAAACGTACTAGGTTGCCCTTTTTCTCCTGACTTCTTCCAAAGGTTCCATCGTCTCTCCATTTCGAAGTCCAAAGGTACGGGAAAGCAGATCAGCATTCACTTCTACAATATTCCCATATACACATGTCTTGAAAGACTTCTGATCATCACTCATAATAGCTCTAGCATAAAATTCAGCAACCATGTGCGGATGAAATTGATCAGGTTCAGCAGTGAGATACCTTACTAGCAGTTCGGAATCAAGGAGATTTAAAATCCATTTGGGAAAGTTTTTGTTGGCGAGTAGAATGTACAGAACCCTGTCTTTCATGATCTGGGCCACTCGTCTTCGTTCCGCCGAATGATTGAACAGCTTCTTCTGTCTGACCATGGTTACCAATGTGCCGTACGGAATGGACTCATCAATGTCCTCTTTCTTCTCAATACCGATGAACTCGGGTGCATGTCGAACATGCAGGGGCGAGCAAGTGGTGGCTGGATAGATGAATGTGGGCTGTTGAAATCGAGTTGTGTCTAGGTTTTCTGAGGATGAAGATTCGGGATTTGGAGATTGATGTGAGGAGGTTAAAGAATTTGGATTTGAAGTCATGGTTGAGTAATTTTTCTGGGAAGTTTGAGAGGGTTTTGCAATGACGGAGGTGAAGGGTTTCTGAAGATTGGTGGGGATTTGAAATCTAATTATGGTGTAGAAGATTTCGGAGTACGAGGAGAAATTGACGACGAGGATTGAAAGCACTTTAAATTCAATCAACGGTTGGGGTTGAGAATTAGATCGTGGGTATAACCACATCCTTCGGAGCTTGAGTGTGGATAATGTGGCATAATCTAATTTGTCGCCGTTGTCTGGATGCATTAAATGTTTCTCCATATTGAAAAGCAAACGTCCCACGTCTGATTTGAGATTTTCAGCAGCCAATATTAATAGAATCAAGCAGATGCTACCACGTATTTCATGGTATCATCATAATAGTCTCCGGCATTGCTTTTCATGCATGATCGTAATCTCTTCCGATTTTACCTTTTTATTAATGAGCTACTTCACTCCTACTCAGCGACCCTTCAACTTTAGAGGTGAGCAGTTACCAATGGCTCTTCTTTAAATAGCATAAGTAGGCGATGCATTTGATACGACTTCTTGCAACTCTTGTTCTTCTTCTCACAAAATTCACTAATACGAAGATATGGAACAAACTCAATCTCTCTTCGTTCCGCGCCATAGAATTCTCTGTGATTCTGGTCTGTATGAGGAATATGAAACAGAGTACCACATAGCAGAATGGATCATGTCCAGTCTTCATGCTTGTGGTGTGGCTAAATTCATCTCTTTGACGCCTCATGCGTTTCATAGAGAACATCTTCAGTTCTTCGTCCGACAAGGTCAGCCTATTGGAGACTCCATCGTAGGTGTCTTCAGGAATCAGTTGGTGAGATGGATGGTGGACACTTTTGCTTCGGAGTTCGCTTACCGAGGGGTCCAATTTCTGTGATGGATTACCGCAACAATGAGATCACTCCAGAGTGGACTTCATGGATGAGATGGAGGCGTTCTTCTGATCTTGAGTTTTAGCCTACCCCATCAGCATACGGACTGCAGACTCGCTATCAAGTTCTCTTCGAGATAGTCTGTGGAATGTTGGTGGGAGTGAATTTGGATGATATGATCTTCTCTTGTGAAGTTGGGAAGGTCATGATGGCGGTTGATGATCGGGCAGAGGTTGACTGGGCGGCGTTCGTCTTCCAAAGGGTCCGACAGAGTGTGCAGCAGATCCCTCAACTGCACCTTCCTTATGGAATGCCGCTAAGTTGGCTGCTAGAACAGAGATTTACCGATCTCACTCTAGGTCCCTCGAACCTTCGAGGAATATATTTTTATCCTTTTGTGCCTATGTCGCCTTTCTGATTTGGTTGAATCTGCTGTTCATGTAAATATTTTTGAACTATATATAAAATGATGTCTATGCTTTGATTTAGACAATCCCATATATATATGCGCTCAATATCAAACATCTGCTTGATAATATCCTTGATAATCAAATATGTAGTTATTATGTTGTATACGCTTCTTCTAAGAATGTAGCAGATCGCTGATTGGTAGCAAGGATATATGTTCTGCTGAAAGCGTAGCAGATACCGCTTTAGAAAGTAGTTAGCAGAGCTTTCGTTATCTAGCAGAGTATCCATCATTTAGCAGAGTAGTTAGCAGAGCATCCATCGTCTAGCATAGACCTTAGTCATTTGCAGAGATTTCATTCGCTAGCAGCGATCTTATCTCTAGCAGAGTCTTCATCTCTAGCAGAGACTTCATCTCTAGCAGATGGAACGTCGATCTTTAGTGTAAGCTTCTCTCCAAGCGTCGTTTACTTTTTCAAGAAATACTTTGACCGATCTGACGTGTCGTCTGTTTATTCGTTCTGTATCAGATGATCATTAACTCTGAATCGAAACGAATCGATTTTTTGTGAACAGAGTTATGACTCTTCCCCTATAAATGCCCTTCTTGTGTGTATCTTTATCAGCACAGAATCTCTTTTTCTAAGTATTCTCCTTTTGTCTCATTCAGAAGATCTTCAAGAAAATGGATTCTCCTGGTCAATCCTTGGAATTGCGCCGAAACCAGATCCTTCACGAGGCTGGTTTTGTTGGGAATTATTCGTAAAATCTCCCTTAGGACTTATTTGTAAAAGGTTTTGTTGGATCAAACCTTATTTAGTTGGTCGATCATTTGCTGAAATCTAGAGAGTCTAACACAACTTGTAAAGTCCTGTATAAGTTATACACTGAGTTGTAATAGACTAGTATGCTGAGAAGATTTCCTAGCAGACACAAAGCAGTTGATGTCAGCAGTCTACTCGCAATCTGCTAGAGAAACAAGCCAACAAAAGATCACTAGTAAATGACTGAAAGCATGCCTGACAGAATGCTAAGGTGTTAGCATTCGAACCTTTCAGCATCAAAGCAAAGAGTCTGAAACAAAAGAAGTCAAAGGATCGAAGGCAGTAAAAGGCTTCAGCAACTCCTAGCATGACAAAGGGCAAGATTCAAAAGCTGAAGACGGACTGCCACTCTGACAAAAAGGACACACAAGGGACGAGACTTTCCCCAAGTAGTTTGGAAAGTACATCTCTACTTTAAAAAGTGTTCTAACGAGTTAATCCATTCTTGGACAAAGAAGCCGTTGTGTCTAACGGGTATGGAGATTCAAGTTTTGAATCTCCAACTATAAAAGGCAGATTCTAGGACTGGATCGACAACTGCTTTTACTACTTTGATAACCGCTTCAATCACAATCTATTCAAGTGTGAGATTCCTTTGACAAAGCGAACAAGAAAAAGTAGTCAGTTGAGAGCTCGTGATAAAAAGCGCATTCAAAGCCCTCAACAACCAAGAGTGTCTTCACATTCAATATCTGACACTCAGCCTTGAAGATTCTTGAACCTCTGATAAGAATATTCAATCATTGGGATAATCTCTTTACTAGGAGTATCCAACAGTCACTCTTGAAAAGGATTGACTCAGACTAGCGTTAGCTGCATACTTATTAAGTTAAGAGGCAAACTATAAAAGCCTCATTTGTGAAGGACAAGTTTTACGAAGGTGTGCCCTTGACTTGGCCGGAGCTGTGATCAGAGAAGTTCAGACTCACGGAGGATAGCTACCAAGTAGCCAGGCCGAAAGCTCACTGCCTACTTAACTGGAAAGGCGATTCTTTGTAATCTGTATACTTTTCTAGTGAAATTCTTAGCATTTCGGCTAAGGAGTGGACGTAGATCTATTTGATCGAACCACTATAAATCTTGTGTGCCTTTACTGTTTTATTAGTTTATTATTCAAATATCAATTTAAAACCTAGCAACGGAGTTGCTAGTGTATGTCTGAACATTAACTTAAATCATAACTTGAGCTAACTAATTTTTGGAAAATAACATTAAGTGTAAGAGACGTAAATCATATTCCGCTGCATTTCATGTTAAGATATCAACACGACGACTCTGACATTTCGGGACCAACAAGTGGTATCAGAGCAGGAGGTTGAAAAACCGACTGCTTCTGAGTCACTTAAGACCAGATCCGCATTTTCCTTGCACTTTTACCTGTTTATCTGTGTTTCACTTGTTTAGCTTAGGAGACAAGATGTTGAATCACTCTCTTGGAAAGTACAACAGGGAGAACTTTTCAACATGGAAAAAAATGGCCTTAATACAGCTTCAGAGCATACACCCAGAAATGGTTGAGGTACTTGAAAGAGGTCCCATTAAAATTATGAAAGCTAACACTTTTATAGGACCTGTACCCGAACCCGCTGAAGGAGCTGATGAAGGAGACCAACCTAGACCCCCAAGGCCACAGAGACCCCAAATGGTTGAAAAACCTTTTGAGGAATACACAAGTGAAGACAAGAAAAGAGCTCAGCTCGAGCATGTTGCAAAGAAGTTAATCCTTGACTCTCTACCAAAGTTGATGGTACAAAAGGCTTTGGAGTTCGATACAGCTAAAGAAACGTGGCAATATGTCTGCGAGTCTTCCCAGGAGACAGACCAGATGAAACGCAATAAACTGCAGGTAGCTGTTGACAAATATGAATCCTTCTCTATGAACGCAGGTGAATCCATATTGGCCATGGAAGAACGATTCAATACCATCATTGGAGAGCTGAATAACCTTGGTAAGAAATATGAGAATGGGGAAATGAATCACAAGATTATCTCTAAACTATACCCCAGAGATGATTGGTTTGTTAAAATGACTAGTCTAAGTGAGAAAGATCTCAACAAAATGTCTACATCCGAGGTATTTGCTCAGTTAAAATCTCATGAATTTATAATACAACAGTCAAAGAAAAATGAAGCTGCAGTAGCACAATCCGCTGCTAGCTCAGATGATTTGGCTTATTTTGTGAAAAAGGATTTCAATAAGTTTAAACAAAAGAAACCATATTACAATCAAGAGAGATCTGCTCCTATAAGCCAATCAAAGGAAGTTGCTACAACTTCAAGTTCTCAGCCTACTGATCTTAAGATCAGTGAACTAGAAGAACAGATGAGGAAACTTCAGAAGATGCTGATGGAGGCTAAAGGCGAAAAGGAAGTAAAGGAGACTCAGCAGTCACCTTCTCACGCCCGCTCAGCAGAGCGAAAGCCTAGGACCTATTTTGAGTGTGGATCTCTAGACCACTTGAAACATGACTGTCCGAAAGTTAGCAGAGAAGAAAGGGAGCGGCTGAAACAAAGATTTGAAACACGTGCAGGCAATGCAGTCAAAAGAGCGCTTCTAACAGGGCAGAAACTCAGGACATTCCTGAAAATGATGAGGAGTACTACCTATCCTCCGAGGAAGAAGATGAAGAAGCCGTGCTAGTTCTGATGGCAGACGTCGTGGAAGATCAATTCACTGATGCAGATGCTGATCAGAATGCTGAAACGGCTCTAGCAGCCGAGAACAACGAGGTAATTTCAGTAAACATCCCTAGATTTGTAACCTTTGATGATTGCGAGAATCTCACTTTAGATTCTGAGGAAGACTATCTCACGAAGCTAAGTGAAGAATTCTCTAAAATGTACGAGATTAAAAACGTCATTGTGGGAGAAAACATCTCACTGAAGTTAAAAGTTTCAAATTTGACCAAGGAAGTCGAAAGACTAAGGTCTGCAAGTGAGGAACTTACTAAAATGAAAGCCGAATTTTCAATACTTTCTGAAAATTTCAAAATTCTTGAGAAAGAAAATATTTTGCTGAAAAATAAACCAAAAGAGAATTGCATTTGTACTTACACGACTAGTCAAGCTATTTTGAATGCTGCAATTAATCAACAAAAGCACTACAAAGATAGAGCTGGTGTTGGTTTTGATCACCATGATAAAGGAAAATCTTCTAAGCAGAAGAATACTCAGTTTATCTCTGCTGGAAAATTCATCCTTGGAGGAAAACTGAAAGAAAAGGAATCTGCTGAAACACTTATTAGCGAATCTGTGAAACCTCAGCAGAATGCTAGGACATCTGCTAGGGAACCTCAACAGAGGTACGACATATCCCAGCAGAATCCTATAATATATGCTAGGAAAACACAGCAGAGGTACGATATACCTCAGCAGAATGCTCAAGTGTCTGCTATGAAGCCTCAACAGAGGAATAATAGATTCAAGCAGAATACGAGAACATATGCTTCGCAACCTAGATCAGCAGAGCCTATAAGGACTGCCGAGCAGTATGCATCTACTGCCAGGACAGCAAAATCTTCATTTCATACAAGCAAGCATGTTAATTACAATGTTGTAAAGCCCCCTCATAATGCATATACACCACATAGGCAGAACACCTATGTAAAGCCTAAGTCCAACACAAACTTTTTCAAAAGGACAATGAAGGCACAACACACTACCACACCTCATCCTCAATCTAAGCATGCAAGATTTACTTATCCTAAGGTTGAGAAAGGTATAAAGAGTGATGTCAAGAAGAAAATTTTGAAGATCACTTAAATATGGGATCCAAAAGGAACAATGACACTTGTTAATCCTGCAGGACCCGAGACTAAACGGGTACCTAAATCCTTCTCTTAATTGTCTTGCAGAAAAAGAATCCAAGAGTGAAGGAGTCAAGATCTCCAGATGAATGGATTCTCGACAGCGGCTGCTCAGGGCACATGACTGGAAGAGCAGAATTATTCTCAGAATTACAAAGCGTTTATGGATCCTCAGTTATTTTTGGTGATAACAGTAGAGGAAGAGTCATTGGAAGAGGATGTGTAGAACAAGATGGAATCCGAATTGTCAATGCTGCTCTCGTTTCAAACCTTAAACACAATTTGATGAGCATCAGTCAACTATGTGAGAATGGATATAATGTTTATTTCATTAACTTTGGCTGTGATATTGTTGATAAGGTTACAGGTGAAGTAAAGCTAAGAGGCATCCGCAAGGGAGGCCTATATGTGGTCGATTGGCAAAGTGGCCAGCAGGACTCATGCTTCATGGCGTTTAACAAAGAGGAAACAAATTGGCTATGCCATAAAAGATTAAATCACTTGAACTTCAAGACTATCAATCATCTAGCCAAACACAAGTTGGTTGAAGGACTGCCTGCTGAATCTTTCCGAAAGGAAGAAGTGTGTAAAGCGTGTCAACAAGGCAAACAAACAAAGGCATCCTTCAAATCAAATCCAGAAAAGGATACATCAGGGAGAATTCTTGAACTCCTACACATGGATCTATTTGGTCCTGTCACACCACCCACAGTCAATAAGAAAATATATACACTTGTGGTTGTTGATGATTACTCCAGGTATACGTGGGTTCAACTATTAAAGACTAAAGACGAAGTAAAGATCCTGTTACCTGAACTAATACTCAAAGAGCAGAACAACAAGGAAGTTACAGTTAAAAGGATTAGATCAGATAATGGAACTGAATTCTGTAATGGAATTCTGATGGACTTTTGTGCTGAGGCTGGAATTCATCATGAGAAGTCCACTGCTAGAACCCCACAGTAGAATGGGCTAGCAGAATGAAGAAACAGAACGCTGAAGGAAGCAGCACGGTCCATGCTTGCTGATTCAGGACTCAATGGAAAGTATTGGGGAGAAGCTATCATGACTGCTTGCTACACTCAGAACAGGAGTGCGGTTAATGGCAGATTCAACAAAACCCCTTATGAAGTGTATAATGGTCGTAAGCCTTCTATTAAACACTTTCATACTTTCGGTTCAACATGTTATATCCATAACAATGGGAAGTCTAAGCTTAACACTTTTTCACCTAAGTCTGATGAAGGAATTTTCCTAGGATATGGATACCCTTCTCACAAAGGTTATAGAGTGTTAAACAAGACAACTCAACTTGTGGAAATAACATGTAATGTTACTTGTGATGAGTCTACTTTAGTGCGCAGGGATGACAAAGAATAGAGGAATGATAATCATGAGACCAATGATATCCATGATCAATCTCTTCAAAAATATTTTGAGAACATGAGTATTGATCTGATTAGGTCTAAGACTGATGTCATCCCAGAGGCATCGCACTCAGCAGGTGACCAGACTGCTGACCAGGCCGGTGATGCTAATGATCATGCTGAGGCCCCACCCTCTGTATATCTAAATGAGAGTTTAGATATTCCTGGTGCACTCGATGATCGAGAAGATGAAGAATCTACTGAAGATCTTAGCAAAGGAGTTGCTGAGAATCCAATCCTGGTGGAACCTGCTGCTGAAGCTCCAACCGGTGCAATACCTGCTCATGCTGATCCTATTCATGAAGATTCAGAAGCAGATGAAGAAAGAGTACCAGTTATCCCCGTTGCCGAACCACAAGAGAATGCAGTAGAAACTAATCAAAATAATACTCATCAAGAAGGAGAACCAGATGCTGAAGTTACAGGACGTGTCAGACCATCATGGCTACGAGCACATCCTTTAGACAGTGTTCTTGGAAGCGTAAATGATCCTATCCTAACTAGACAAGGGAACAGCAATGCGATGTTAGCATGTTACATATCCAATGAAGAACCCAAGAAAGTAGAAGAAGCACTACTAGATGCAGATTGGGTGAATGCCATGCAAGAGGAGATTGAAGAGTTCACACGCAACAATGTGTGGGAACTAGTCGACAGGCCAGAACATCAAAGTGTGATAGGCACTAAGTGGGTGTTCAAAAACAAGAAAGATGAATCAGGTGCTGTAGTGAGGAATAAAGCGCGTCTTGTAGCCAATGGATATAGACAATGTGAAGGAATAGATTATGATGAAACCTTCGCCCCAGTAGCAAGATTAGAGGCTATTCGTCTATTCTCGGCATATGCTGTGTATCATGAGTTTGATGTGATGCAGATGGACGTAAAAAATGCTTTCCTTAATGGCGAGCTCAAGGAGGAAGTTTATGTCGAGCAACCTCCGGGATTTGAGCAAGGGAACCAAGTCTACAGGCTCAAGAAGGCACCATATGGTCTGAAACAAGCACCACGAGCTTGGTATGGAACGTTGTCTAAGTTTCTATTGAACAATGGATTTCAGAAAGGGAGGATAGATCAAACTCTCTTTCGCATCAAGGATGGAGACAGCATTCTCCTAGTTCAAATTTATGTCGACGACATAATCTTTGGATCAAAGAATCAAGATTCCAAATGAGCATGATGGGAAAGATGTCCTATTTTCTTGGACTACAAGTTCATCAATCCAAAGAAGGAATATTCATCCATCAGAAGAAGTATGCTCGTGACTTAATCGCCAAATATTGTGCGGAGAAGACCAAGAGCTTGCGCATACCTATCAGCACAACTTGCATTGCTGCTCTTAAAAAGGAAGGAGATGATGTGAATCATACTCTTAACAGAGGGATCATAGGTTCACTACTGTATCTCACCGCTAGCAGACCAGATATCTCATATGCCGTGGGATTATGTGCTAGATATCAAGCCAAGCCGAAGAAGGTTCACTTTGACACTGCCAAGAGAATTGTTCGCTATTTGAAGTGTACAGAAGGATTAGGAATTTGGTATCCCAGAGAAGATGGTCTAGCTCTGAGTGGATATTCAGACTCTGATTTTGGAGGATGTAAGATTGACAGAAAAAGCACAAGCGGCACATGTCAATTTTTGGGACATAAGCTCATTAGCTGGTTCAGCAAAAAGCAGCACTCTGTTGCTATCTCTACCACTGAAGCAGAGTATGTAGCTGCTGCTAGTTGTTGCTCACAAATTCTATGGATAAAGCAACAATTACAAGATTATGGGATTTAACCTGAATGTGTGCCCATCTATTGTGACAACAATAGTGCCATGTGCATTACAAAAAATCTTGTCCATCACTCTCGGACCAAGCATATCGATATTCGTCATCACTTTATCCGAGATCATCAGGACAAGGGAGACATTGATGTTCGCTATATATGCACTGAAGATCAGATAGCAGACATCTTTACAAAACCACTTCCAGAAACCAGATTTAAAGAGTTATGCTTGAAATTGGGATTAATAGAATTAGATGCTGATGTGGATGAATGAGTCCTAGCTCTCATTTTTTCTATAAGGATATTCTTGAGAGTCGGTTGGTTATTATTATATTCTGGTTGCTACTTATTCGATTCGTTGAAGATATCTTGACATTATAATGTCATGAAAATAAGAAGGAATTCAAAGTTAGCATATTCACTCTTCTGAAGGACAACAGACTTCAAAATTACAAGAAAAGAGCAGATACATCATCAACTACAACATATTCTTTTACAAATCTAACAAGGAGTCATATGAAGGCCAAAAGGAGGAGAGCTCAGAACATTCTTCAACCACAATTAGGGAAGTGAGCCCTCAAGGGATAGAAATCAAAACCCATCAAAGGGATGCCTTCAGAGACAAGGTGAGGGAACGACTGCTCAAGCAACCAACTTAGCTGCATGGCAGTTGGCAGAGGAATCCGAGGAAAGAGATCAACACATCTCTTCACTCCATCAAAGAAGAATTCAGCCCAATCAACGTTATTCATCTCTGCATCAATGGCCATCATGGCCCTCCAAATCCTTGGGTTGAATACATAATTGTCAGCAGGGACCCCAAAGGTGACATTGCTAACAAAGTCAAAGATGACCCTGTACTCCTCCTTCAAATGTAAACATGATGGAGTTGGAGAAAAGCCAAAGTTATCAGACTGCCTCCACTCATTCCAGTAGCCGAACTCCAGAGCAGTCAAATGGTGGAAGACATCCATGACGCGAGTAGGACCCCGAGGAAGGCCAAACTTCTGAGAAAACAAGGCCGGAGTCCAGCTAACCACTACATCGTCAAAGCAACTCCAAATAGCATCATCATCAGTTTTACTCCTGAAGATAAAGCTTCGGAGAGCTCATTTCTGATAACGAGTCGGCATCGTAGTAAGAAATTGGGTCAGGCAACTCTCGTTAAGAGCTCCCATAACGAAGTTAGCAACACGACAGTCGTTACCATATTCAAAATACAACCCTGATTCATGAAGAATCTGGTTGCGAGTGACTGGCAGATCACTAGGAGCAATAGTAATACGATGCATTTTGAAGCTAGTGAAGAAGGAAATGCTATGCAAAGTGGAGTGGAGAAGATGAAGTTACAGCATACAAGTGCATCATTATTTATAGGACGATCATAGCTCTATCCATAATGGAACACTCTCCCAAAAAGTGTCCTGTCAAATGAATTCAAATTCAGATGAGCAGAAGTCGAGGAGTCCCGACAAAGGGGGAAACGCCACCTGTATTGATAAGGTTACTTACGAAAAGTCGACCTACCTGGATATTCTGGCGCTGTATTCCACGAATGCTTAAAGAAGATAACAAAGGATAGCACAAATCTTTTGACTAAGACAGAAATCTACCGTCTTAAATGATAACACTTGATGACTGTGTGTGGAAAATGGTAGCTCATACCAGACACAAAACAAGTTGCTGAGACACTGATGCAAGCACAGCAGAGACGGAGTATCAAAAGAGATATTATAATATCTCTATTTCTTGAATTTCTTGAAGTTGCTGTTAACCATTTTTTGAAGATGATTACATCTACAGAGGAATATTCGTCATATCTATCTGCCAATATTGAGAATGCTGAGCAGAAAGTGTTTGACGACTTGGATAACACATGTCAGATAACATAAGACAGTTGTAGAGATTTCATACACCTTTTCATTCATCAACAAGATGTCATTACAAGAAACAGGGGAGAATTGAAGACAACATTTTATTCACTATTCTAGGAGGAAGAAGGCCTAAACGGAAAGAAGTCCGCATTTACAAGATTCGTTGGTCCTTCTGCTATTTGAGGAAAACTCTGCTCTAACAGCCAACTAAGTTGCATTCCATTGAGTAGAGGCACGGCCGGATAATATTCGACGCAGTCTCAAACACTATTGTAGATGTACTTTGCCCAGTCTACATCGGCTCCATCGTCAATAGACATCATGAGCTGCCATGTTTCCTTTGAGATGAACGTGTCGTCACAGTTCTCTCCCATCAACATATTATTAGACACATGATAGAGCACCCAATAAGGAGTGCGCAGATCGTATGCCGAGACGGACAGACAAAATTCGGACGACGGAGTACGTCTCCATTTCTGCCACGCCGACCACTCAGGGGCAATGTCCGTCACACAATGGTTGAAGACAGACCCAGGGCCTCTGAGAAGACCGAATCGACGAGAAAAGACGTCCGGTGACCAATAGATGAGTTTGCCGCGGAAGGAACTGTAAATGCCATCTCCCTCCACAGAACAGTCGTCCAAGAATTCTCGAAGAACGTCGCCTTGGAAACATTTTGGAGTAGCAGTGACGAATTGAGTTAATCCACTGCGATTTAACTTCGACATGACCATCTCTACAACTCGAGGATTGTTATCATACAAAGCATTCAAACCAGCCTCATGAAGGATCTGGTTTCAGCGCAATTCAAGAGATTGACCTGGTGAATCCATTTCTTTTCTTGAAGAGTTTGTTTTGGAGAAAGGGTTGTTGTGATAACAAGGATACTCTCAATCAGGGTATTTAAAAAGGGAAAATCTTAACTCTTCTCGTCAAAATTGATCAGATTCAAATTACCAGAGTTATTAATCATCCGTCACTCGACGAATAAACAGATGCCATGACAGATCGGTCAACATAATTCTTGGAACACGCAAATCGACGCTTGGAGAAATATACTCTGACAATCGTTTTTACATCTGCTAGAGATGAAAGCTCTGCTAGAGTTAAGGCATCTGCTAGCAAATGCGATTTCTGCTAGAGATTAAAGCTCTGCTAGAGTTAAGGCATCTGCTAGCAAATGCGATTTCTGCTAGAGATGAAAGCTCTGCTAGAGTTAAGGCATCTGCTAGCAAATGCGACTTCTGCTAGAGATGAAAGCTCTGCTAAAGCTAAGGCATCTGCTAGTGAATGAGATCTCTGCTAGAGTTGAAATCTCTGCTAGAGATAAGGCCTCTGCTAGCGAATGAAATCTCTGCTAGAGTTGAAATCTCTGCTAGAGACAAGGTCTCTGCTAGAAAATAAGACCTCTGCTAAAGAATAAGGTCTATGCTAATGGATTTTCTGCTAAACCTGATATCTCTACTAAAGGAAGGTCAATCTGCTACAAACGATATTAGACGACGAGAGCTCTGCTAACTTTCTAAAGTAGTATCTGCTATAGTTGTGGCAAAACATCTATCTTTGCTACAAATCGACGATCTGCTATGATCTCAGCAGAAACATAATCAGCAGAATTACTACACAGTTGATTAACGAGGCAACTATCAAGAAGATGATCGATATTGAATGTAGCTATATGAGTTTATCAAAATTAAAAACGACATCATCTTATATACATCATCAAAAACAATTACAACAGAAGATTCAATCAAAGGGCGAGAAAGGTACAAAGGGATAAAAGTCTATTCCTCGAAGATTCGAGGGACCTAAAGTGAGATCGGTGAATCTCTGTTCTAGCAGCCAACTTAGAGGCATCCCGTAGGGAAGGTGAAGTTGAGGGAACTGCAGAACACTCTGCCGCACTCTTTGAAAGACGAACGCCGCCCAATCAACTTGTGCTCGATCATCTATTGCCATCATAACTTTCCAGACTTCACGGGAGAAGATCATGTCATCTGGATTCACTCCCACAATCATTCCACAAACTATCTCGAAGAGGACTTGGTAACGAGGACGCAGTCCATATGCTGAAGAGGTAGGCGAGAAGTCCAGATCAGCAGAACGCCTCCACCTCATCCATGAAGACCATTCTGGAGTGATTTCATTACTGCGGTAATCCATCACAGAATTTGGACCACTCGGTAAACCAAACTCAGAAGTAAAAGTATCCACAGTCCATCTCACCAAATGATTCCTGAAGACACCTACAATAGAGTCTCCAATGGGCTGACTTTGTCCGAAGAAGAACTGAAGATGTTCTCTTTGAAATGCATGAGGCGTCAAAGAGATGAACTTAGCCAAACCACAAGCATGGAGACTGGACATAATCCATTCTGCTATGAGGTACTCTGCTTCGTATTCCTCATACAAGCCAGCATCACAGAGGATTCTGTGGCGCGGAACAAAGAGAGATTGAGTCTGTTCCATATCTTCGTATTATTGAACTTTGTGAAAAGAAGAGCAAGAGTTACAAGAAGTCGTATCAAATGCTTCGCCTGCTTATGATATTTATAGAGAAGCAATTGGTAACTGTTCACTGCTGAAGTTGAAGAGTCACTAAGAGGAGTGAGGTAATTCATTAATGAGAAGGTCATATCAGACGAGATCATGATCATGCATAAAAAGCAATGCCGGAGGTTATTAGGATGATAGCATCGAATACATGGTAGCATCTGCGTCCTTCTATTAAAATTGGCTGCTGGAGATCTCAAATCAAACGTGGGACGTTTTCTTTTCATGATGGAGAAACATTTAATGCATCCTGACGGCAGCAACAAATGGGGTTGTGCCACGTTATCCACACTCAAGGTTCGAAGGCCGTGGATATACCCACGATCTGACTCTCAACCCTAGCTGTTGATTCAAATTAAAGTAGAATTCAATCCTTGCCGTCAATTTCTCCTCGTACTCCGAAATCCTCTAAACCTTAATCAGATTTCAAATACCTACAATTTTGTTTTCAGAAAATCCCTCAGCCCCATCTCTGAAAGAAATAACCTCTCAAAATCCTCAGAAAAACCTACTCAACCATGACTTCAAATCAAGATTCTTCAACCTCCTCACACCAAGACACAAATACGTCTCTAAATCCCGAATCATCACCATCTGAGAACCCAGAAACAGTCAATCTTCAACAGGCCTCATTTATCTACCCCTCAACCACTTGCTTACCCCTGCATGCTCGACATGCACCCGAGTTCACAGGCATTGAGAAGAAGGAGGACATTGATGAGTCCATTCCTTACTACCAATTGGTAACCATGGCCAGACAGAAGAAGCTGTCCACGCATTCAGCAGAAAGGCGACGAGTTGCACAGATTATGAAAGATAGGATTCTGTACATGCCTCTCGCCAACAAACAATTTCCTAAATGGATTTTGAATATCCTTGATTCCGAATTATTGGTAAAGTATCTCACTGCTGAACCTGATCAATTTCATCCGCATATGGTTGCTGAATTTTATGCTAGGGCTGTTATGAGTGATGATCAAAAATCATTCAAGACATGTGTATATGGGCATATTGTAGAAGTAAATGCTGATTTACTCTCTCGTACTTTTGGACTTCGAAACTATGGAGCCAAAATCTCTCAATATAAGGTGAATGATATAGCCGAAATAGAGAGACGATGGAAGCTTTGGAGGAAGTCAGGAGAAAAAGGGAAAACAAGTACGTTCAACGTCAACACCTCAATCAACACCTTGACAGAGGAATACAAACTCCTTGCAGAGATTGTAATCAAAATGCTCCAATGTGATGCTGAATCGTACTCGGAGCTATCTGCCAAGAAACATGCCGTGATGATGGCATTAAATGACAATATTAAGGGTAATTGGGCTGAATTTATCTTTGAACGCTGGGCAGAAAATGCCAAGAAGAATACTCACATGGAAGTTGATGGAACATTTTCTTCGAATGTAAACTTTGGGCTAAAGATTAGCAAACTTTTGGAGATTCTGTTTACCAACACAGGAGTAGATCGAGGAGTTGCACTTCTTTCCACCGACTACATTCCTGTAACAAGACACAAGCCTAAGCCCGTCAACATCAAAAATCCTCGGAAGTTAAAAGGGAAGTCTAATGTAGACAAGAATAAACCTACATCCCCAGAGGAACCTGATGAAGCCAGCTTAGCAACACCCAGACTCCAACACTCCATTCCCATAACAGAAGAAGAATTAGCAGTATTGAAGAAGAATGCCGAAACATATCAGTGTTTCAAAAATCTCGAGGAGATTGAGAAGTTAGGGAATCTCCCAGTTGATCAGATCAACGACATCGTGACTTCAAAGGAAGCACAACAGCCTCCAACTACTATTGGAACATTGGCAGTACCAATTCAATCACTAAAGAGAGTTGCTACAAATCCTCCTGCAACTAAGGCAAAGAAGAAGACCAGAAGAAGGTTGGAACTTCTGACTGATAAGGAAGCTTTAGAACAAGCAGAAGTAGAACATACGAGTGCTACAGCTGCTGAAGGAATTGATACAGCAGAAAATGTTTCTACAGTGAATGCTACTGAGGACAACACTGATCTAGATTACATTCCTGAGTCACCCATCACTGCACAAGAACGCGGTCAGGAAACAAGAAGAGCAAAGAGGAAGCGCATAGCTACTCTAAAGGAAATCGAAAAGAAAGATTAACAGAAATTCATCAGTAACATGACATTCAAAGGCAGAGACAGGAACTTCGAATGAGTCAAATCAGCTGCTGAAGAGTTCATGGCACAGAAGAAAGCTGCTAAAGAAGCTAGCAAAGAAGGCAGTGCTAGCAGAGGAGTCAGTACTAGCAAAGGAGTCCAAGCTAGCATAGTTAATGAAACATCAGAAGAGCATATGAATCACCCATTTGAAGAAAGGCATGATGCTGGAGAAAATCAAATTTCAGCAGAGAATGAAGAAATATCAGATATGTCAGCAGATACTATCATAAAGGATGATACAGAAGATTCGACTGCTGATCCACTTCATCTAGGAGAAAAAGCTGCGAAGAAAGGAAAAGGAAAGAATGATTCAGCAGAAGAATCAATTCCCAATCAGTCACCTGATCAGCAGATTAACATTGAAGAAGAAGAATTATCGGATACAGAATTCACAAGAAAGCTGGCATCTGGAGCATTCAATGAAACTCACTACCCCCGGGAAAAGTTTCGCATAAGAAATGAGGCAGAATCCAGTGAGATTCGAGATGTTGAAGATCAAGATGGATCACTCATCAATTCTGGTTCATCGAAAGGAAAACTAGACGAAAATATGTTAGCAGGACTGCCGGTGCAGACACACCTCGAAGAACATCCGAAGGAAACACTCCTTGGTAATCAATCTGCTAAAGAGCAACCAGGCGCTGAAACATATCAACCAGACGAAGATGATTCACACCTCACTGAACCTGAATCATCTTGCATCTCTGAATCTGACTCCGATGGAGAAGCTGAAGAAATTTACAATGCAAAGTTTCTAAGGAAAGAAACCACAGAATCAGAGGCTACTCTTCGAGTACCCCTCCATGGGCTGCCAGGACGTCGCTATGGACTTCGAAGAATTAGTCAATGGTGTGCAACGGTTCATCCCGAAGATGTACCTAATTCTGATTTAGGACCTATGGCTGAAGAAATAGAGCAGTTTGTTGACTCTGAAACCGAAAGAGCCATAGCAGATCTATTCTACAGTGAGTTGAATGAGTCAACACCTGAAGGACGCCTATTAGCAGAAGAGTTCCATCGGTGGAAGAAATTTTATTATATTATGTATCAACTCTGCTTCGAAGAGAGGATGATATGCATTGCAGCGAAAGGATTAAACTTCTGGAGATGTGAGGAACGTTGGTGCTTTGATTGGATTGATCAAGTTCCAGGGATGAAACAATTCTTGGATAATCAAGTGATGTGTAGACTTCAAGCCATCTGAGAACACCGTTTCCTCTCGAAAACTGCTGGATTACCCAAGTCCACCTTCGTACCTGATGGATACTCTGATGCTAGAGTTGAATTGTCCAAACGACAGGCAAAAGCTGTTGTTGCATACGAGAAATGTCAGTTGGAATATGAATCTCAATAAGAGGAGCGTCGGAAGGCTCGAAGAGAGGCACTGGCCACTGAGCGTGCTGCTCTGAGATTCGATTATCGAGATAAGATGATAGCTAAGTTTCTGGACATTGATATTCAAGACATAATTGAGGAGGCTCAGAAAGCTGAAGCTCTGATTGTCCAGGAAACCGCACAAGTTTTGGATGCAGCTCATCGTATATTGCATGAGGAATTATGCTATCAGGAGTATGTTGCTGCGAATACCCGTCATGAACAGCAATCAACTATTCCAACGAGTCAAGAACTCGTTATGACTACTTCCTTCCATGCCTCTCCTATAACATCCCTGCAAATACCCTTCCCATTAACTGCGGAAATAGCTGAAGCCTTCAACTCTTATTTGGAAACAGCCATTGATGGAAGAGTAGAAGCAGCCACCAGCCATTTGAGAAGAGAAGTTGATGAGATACAGGGTGATGTATCTCATATACAAACAGAGGTCGCTGAAAGCAAGTCAACTATATCTGAGAACAGACAGGTCTAGAGGTTGTTCAAAAGGACATAACAGACACCAGGACTCACCTCGAAGAAACGATTGTGGCCTATGGAACTCACTTTTTGGCTGCAATCAAAGAGGGGGAAGAAAGAAGAAAGGCTGACCAGGAAAGAAGAAAGAAAAATGCGGAGGAGTCAGCAACAAGGGAACAGGAAATAAGGAGAAAAGAAGAAGAAGCAAAGGAAGAGTTGAAACAAAAAGAACTAGAAGCCAGACTAGAGCTACAAAGAAAGGAACATGAAGCTAATTAAGAACTGCAGAAAAAGGAACATGAACTTCAATTGCAAAAGATTGCTATGGAACAAGAGAATCTGGCCAAAGAATTGGAGCGTGAGGCTGCTGAAAGAGAATCAGGAGCAGCCCTTCTGGAGAACTTCATGAAATTCACCATGGAGAAGTTTGCTGACATTCAAAAGAACAAATCAGCAGATAGTGAAAAGGACAAACCAGCGCCCGGCTCATGAATGACAAGGTCAATTCTTTTACTCTCTGTATCCAATTTGTACTTAAACTTGCAATATCATATATGAAATTGGATCAGATTTTGAAAAAATCTTTTTGTCCACTTTTGAATTTTACTGGTGTGTTCTAGTTAATTTACACCTTTGGTGTACTCAACAAATTTGCATGTGGACATGACGATTATATCTTGATTGATGAACATAAATGCTTGATGATGATTTAATGAGTGCTAGAATTTCGAGCATATTGCTTTGTTGCAAACATTTACTCATATTTAATCGAGAAATATTCCCCAGCACTTGTTGAGGGGGAATTCGACTTCAATCATTTCTGTTGCTTGAACCTAGTTGGAAAAACTCTGTGTTAGATTGATAGAATAACATAGAATTGTAAAACACAGACATTCTTCCACTTATGGTCAGCAAATGATAGTAAGATTTGATCGCACCAAAAAGGGGGAAATTGTTGGGAATTATTCCTAAAATCTCCCTTAGGACTTATTTGTAAAAGGTTTTGTTGGATCAAACCTTATTTAGTTGGTCGATCATTTGCTGAAATCTAGAGAGTCTAACACAACTTGTAAAGTCCTGGATAAGTTATACATTGAGTTTTAATAGACTAGTATGCTGAGAAGATTTCCTAGCAGACACAAAGCAGTTGATGTCAGCAGTCTACTCGCAATCTGCTAGAGAAACAAGCCAACAAAAGATAACTAGCAAATGACTGAAAGCACGCCTGACAGAATGCTAAGGTGTTAGAATTCGAACCTTTCAGCATCAAAGCAAAGAGTCTGAAACAAAAGAAGTCAAAGGATCGAAGGCAGTAAAAGGCTTCAGCAACTCCTAGCATGACAAAGGGCAAGATTCAAAAGCTGAAGACGGACTGCCACTCTGACAAAAAGGACACACAAGGGACGAGACTTTCCCTAAGTAGTTTGGAAAGTACATCTCTACTTTAAAAAGTGTTCTAACGAGTTAATCCATTCTTGGACAAAGAAGCCGTTGTGTCTAACGGGTATGGAGATTCAAGTTTTGAATCTCCAACTATAAAAGGCAGATTCTAGGACTGGATCGACAACTGCTTTTACTACTTTGATAACCGCTTCAATCACAATCTATTCAAGTGTGAGATTCCTTTGACAAAGCAAACAAGAAAAAGTAGTCAGTTGAGAGCTCGTGATAAAAAGCACATTCAAAGCCCTCAACAACCAAGAGTGTCTTCACATTCAATATCTAACACTCAGTCTTGAAGATTCTTGAACCTCTAATAAGAATCTTCAATCATTGGGATAATCTCTTTATTAGGAGTATCCAACAGTCACTCTTGAAAAGGATTGACTCAGACGGGCGTTAGCTGCATACTTATTAAGTTAAGAGGCAAACTATAAAATCCTCATTTGCGAAGGACAAGTTTTACGAAGGTGTGCCCTTGACTTGGCCGGAGCTGTGATCAGAGAAGTTCAGACTCACGGAGGATAGCTGTCAAGTAGCCAGGCCGAAAGCTCACTGCCTACTTAACTGGAAAGGCGATTCCTTGTAATCTGTATACTTTTCTAGTGAAATTCTTAGCGTTTCGGCTAAGGAGTGGACGTAGATCTATTTGATCGAACCACTATAAATCTTGTGTGCCTTTACTGTTTTATTAGTTTATTGTTCAAAGATCGATTTAAAACCTAGCAACGGAGTTGCTAGTGTATGTCTGAACATTAACTTAAATCATAACTTGAGCTAACTAATTTTTGGAAAATAACATTAAGTGCAAGAGACGTAAATCATATTCCGCTGCATTTCGTGTTAAGATATCAACATGACGACTCTGACATTTCGGGACCAACAGGTTTGAACTCTTTGTATGATAACAATCCGAGAGTGGCAGAGATCGTCATGTCGAAGTTGAATCGTAGTGGATTGACCCAATTCGTTACTGCTACTCCCAGATGTTTCCAAGGCGATGTTCTTCGAGAATTTATCGAAGACTATTCTTTGGAGGGAGATGGCATTTACGGTTCCTTCCGCGGCAAACTCATCTACTGGTCACTGGATGTCTTTTCTCGTCGATTCGGCCTTCCCAGAGGTCTTGGGTCTGTCTTCGACTACCGTGTGACGGACATTGCTCCTGAATGGTCTGCGTGGCAGAGATGGAGATGAATGCCTTCGTCTGAATTTTCCTTGTCGTCTCAGCATACGATCTGCGCACTCCTTATTGGGTGCTCTTTCGTATTGCTAACAATATGTTGATGGGAGAGGACTGTGATGACACTTTCTTCTCAAAAGAAACGTGGCAAATCATGATGTCCATTGACGATGGGGCTGAGGTAGACTGGGCGAAATATATCTACAACGGCGTTCGAGATTGTGTCCAATATTATCCGGCAGTGCCTCTGCTGAATGGAATGCAATTTAGTTGGCTGTTGGAGCAGAGTTTTCCTGAAATAGCAGAAGAACCAACGAATCTTGTAAATACGGACTTCTTCCCGTTTAGACCTTCTTCCTCCTAGAATAGCGATCTTGTTGTTTGTAATCCTCCTCTTTTCTTTTGTAATGACATCTTGTCGATGAATGAAAAGATATATGAAAGACTGCACAACTATGTTTTGTTGTCTGTCATTTGTTATCCAGGTCTTTAACCAATTTCTGCTCAGCATTTTTAATATTAGCAGAGAACTATAATCTTCAGCAGATGTAATCATCTTCCAGAATAAGTAACAATGTCTTCAAGAAATCCAAGAAATAGAGATAACATTTCTTCTGATACTCTGTTTCTTCGAGTGTGTTGAGTGTCTGTAGCAACCTTCCTGTGTCTGATGTAAGCTACTATTTTCCACTCAATGTCATCAAGTGATATCATTTAAGACGGCAGATTTCTGTCTTAATCAAGGGATTTGGGATATCCTTTGGTGTCTTCTTTAAGCATTCGTGGAAGAGAACGCTAGAATACTCAGGTAGGTCGACTTGCCGTAAGTAGCCTTATTAAGACAGGTGGCATTTCCCCCTTTGTCGAGACTCTTCGACTTCCGCTCCTCTGAGTTTTGAATTCATTTGACAGGACACTTTTGGGAGAGTGTTCCCACTACGGATAGAGCCATGATCTTGTTATAAAGAGCGACTCACTTGTATACTGGAACTTCATCTTTTCCTCTCCACTTTGCATAGCATTTCCTCCTTCACTAGTTTCAAAATGCATCGTATTACCATTGCTCCAAGTGATTTGCCTGTCACTCGCAACCAGGTTCTTCATGAATCAGGGTTGTATTTTGAATATGGTAACAACTGTCGTGTTGCCAACTTCGTTATGGGAGCTCTTCATGAGAGTTGCCTGACCCAGTTTCTGACTACGATGCCGACACGTTATCAGAAACGAGCTCTTCAAAGCTTTATCTTCAGGTGTAAAACCGATGATGATGCTATTTGGAGTTGCTTTGACAATGAAGTAGTTTGCTGGACTCCGGCCCTATTCTCTCATAAGTTTGGCCTTCCTCGGGGTCCTACTCGCGTCATGGATGTCTTCCGCCATTTGACTGCTCCAGAGTTCGGCTACTGGAATAAGTGGAGGCAGTCTGACAACTATGACTTTTCACCAACTCCGTCATGTTTGGATTTGAAGGAGGAATACAGAGTCATTTTTGACATTGTTTGCAATGTCACCTTTGGAGTCCCTGCTGACAATTATGTGTTCAACCCAAGGATTTGGAGGGCCACGATGGCCATTGATGCAGAGATGAAGGATGTTGATTGGGCTGAATTCTTCTTTGATGGAGTGAAGAGATGTATCGATCTCTTTCCTCAGTTTCCTCTGCCAACTGCCATGCAGCTAAGTTGGTTGCTTGAGCAGACGTTCCCTCATCTTGCTTCTGAAGGTATCCCTTTGATGGGATTCGACTTTTATCCTTTGAGGGCTCATTTTCCAAACTGTGGTTGTCGAATGCTCCGCGCTCTCCTCCCTTTTGTGTCCACAAAAAAATATTGTTAGATTTGTAGCACCCGATGGTGTAGAGTTGAATGTATCTGATAGCCTTCGAACTCTGTAATCCTTTTGTTGAATGAATATGCTGATTTTAAATTCCTTCTTTTCAACTATTTTCATGACATTGTTCAGCATTCTGTAGTGTAGTAATGTCAAGATATCTTCAACAGATCGAAGACATAGCAATCAGAATATAATATTTATCGACCAAATTGCAGGAATATCCTTATAGGAAGAATGAGAGCGAGGACTCATTCATCCATGTCAGCATCTAATTCCATTAATCCCAGTTTCAAGCATAACTCTTTAAATCTTGTTTCTGGAAGGGGCTTTGTAAATATGTCTGCTATTTGATCTTCGGTGCATATATAGCGAACATCGATATCTCTCTTCTCTTGATGGTCTCGTATGAAATGATGACGAATATCAATATGCTTGGTCCGAGAGTGATGAACAGGATTCTTTGTGAGCACATGGCACTATTGTTGTCGCAATAGATGGGTACACATTCAGGAGAAATCCCATAATCTTGTAATTGTTGCTTTATCCATAGAATTTGTGAGCAACAACTAGCAGCAGCTACATACTCTGCTTCAGTGGTAGAGATAGCAACAGAGTGCTGTTTTTTGCTGAACCAGCTAGTGAGCTTGTGTCCCAGAAATTGACATGTGCCGCTAGTGCTTTTCCTGTCGATCTTACATCCTCCGAAATTAGAATCTGAATATCCACTCAGAGCTAGACCATCTTCTCTGGGATACCAAATTCCTAATCCTTCTGTACACTTAGAATAGCGAACAATTCTCTTGGCAGTGTCAAAGTGAACCTTCTTAGGCTTGGCTTGATATCTGGCACATAATCCCACGGCATACGAGATATCTGGTCTGCTAGCGGTGAGATACAGTAGTGAACCTATGATCCCTCTGTAAAGAGTAGGATTCACATCATCTCCTTCTTTTTCAAGCTCTTGGTCTTCTTCGGACAGTATTTGGCGATTAAGTCAAGAGCATACTTCTTCTGATGGATGAATATTCCTTCTTTGGATTGATGAACTTGTAGTCCAAGAAAATAGGACATCTTTCCCATCATGCTCATTTGGAAATGGCTAGTCATGAGATCAGAGAATCTATCACATAGATCTTGATTCTTTGATCCAAAGATTATGTCGTCAACATAAATTTGAACTAGCAGAATGCTGTCTCCATCTTTAATGCGAAAGAGAGTTTGATCTAACCTCCCTTTCTGAAATCCATTATTCAATAAAAACTTGGACAAAGTTCCATACCAGGCTCGTGGTGCCTGCTTCAGACCATATAGTGCCTTCTTGAGCCTGTAGACTAGATTACCTTGCTCAAATCCCGGAGGTTGCTCGACATAAACTTCCTCCTTGAGCTCGCCATTAAGGAAGGCGCTTTTCACGTCCATCTGCATCACATCAAACTCATGGTACGCAGCATATGCCAAGAATAGACGGATAGCCTCTAGTCTTGCTACTGGGGCGAAGGTTTCATCATAATATATTCCTTCACATTGTCTATACCCTTTCGCCACAAGACGTGCCTTGTTCCTTACTACAACATCTGATTCATCTTTCTTGTTTTTGAACACCCACTTAGTGCCTATCACACTTTGATGTTCTGGTCTGTCGACTAGTTCCCACACATTGTTGCGTGTGAACTCTGCAAGCTCCTCTTGCATGGCATTCACCCAATCTGCATCTAGCAATGCTTCTTCTACT